>CAWUFW010015892.1:0-225046 GCA_963921515.1 Calotriton arnoldi | reverse complement strand
GAGGACCTGGTTTAGCAGTTCGGGCTGGACTGTTCCCATGAGGCACAGTGTCAAGACTGACTTGCATATGGCCAGGTCTAAACTAGGGTGGCATGGTGAGCAAAAGAATGATGGATTTAACCCAGATCTCTTGACTGGGGGTGAATGTTTTTATTTGTTCTGCATTCCGTCCATCAATTCTGTGTCTTTTGCTTCCTCGCCCTAAGTGCGCCGGGTTTGCCCAGACATGGGTCCCGGGCTCACTGTGCCACTGGATTCAAGCTATCCTGGCTGAAGAGGGATAAAACCCTGAAACCGGTCCTAGGATGCTTGTTTCCGGTACAGGGAGGACCTGGTTTAGCAGTTCGGGCTGGACTCTTCCCATGAGGCGCAGGGTCAAGACTGATTTGCATATGGCCAGGTCTAAACTGGGGTGGCATGGTGAGCAAAAGAATGATGGATTTAACCCAGATCTCTTGACTGGGGGTGAATGTTTTGATTTGTTCTGCATTCTGTCCATCAATTCTGTGTCTTTTGCTTCCTCGCCCTAAGTGCGCCGGGTATGCCCAGACGTGGGTCCCAGGCTCACTGTGCCACTGGATTCAAGCTATCCAGGCTGAAGAGGGATGAAACCCCGAAACCGGTCCTAGGATGTTTGTTTCCGGTCCAGGGAGGACCTGCTTTAGTAGTTTAGGCTGGACTGTTCCCATGATGCACAGGGTCAAGACTGATTTGCATATGGCCAGGTCTAAACTGGGGTGGCATGGTGAGCAAAAGAATGATGGATTTAACCCAGATCTCTTGACTGGGGATGAATGTTTTGATTTGTTCTGCATTCAGTCCATCAATTGTGTGTCTTTTGCTTCCTCGCCCTAAGTGCGACGGGTATGCCCAGACGTAGGTCCCGGGCTCACTGTGCCACTGGATTCAAGCTATCCTGGCTGAAGAGGGGTAAAACCCAGAAACCGGTCCAAGGATGCTTGTTTCCGGTCCAGGGAGGACCTGGTTTAGCTGTTCGGGCTGGACTGTTCCCATGAGGCACAGGGTCAAGACTGATTTGCATATGGCCAGGTCTAAACTCGGGTGGCATGGTGAGCAAAAGAATGATGGATTTAAACCAGATCTCTTGACTGGGGGTGAATGTTTTGATTTGTTCTGCATTCCGTTCATCAATTGTGTGTCTTTTGCTTCCTCGCCCTAAGTGCGCCGGGTATGCCCAGACGTGGGTCCCGGGCTCACTGTGCCACTGGATTCAAGCTATCCTGGCTGAAGAGGGGTGAAAACCTGAAACCGGTCCTAGGATGCTTGTTTCCGGTCCAGGGAGGACCTGGTTTAGCAGTTTGGGCTGGACTGTTCCCATGAGGCACAGGGTCAAGACTGATTTGCATATGGCCAGGTCTAAACTGGGGTGGCATGGTGAGCAAAAGAATGATGGATTTAACCCAGATCTCTTGACTGGGGGTGAATGTTTTGATTTGTTCTGCATTCCGTCCATCAATTGTGTGTCTTTTGCTTCCTCGCCCTAAGTACGCAGGGTATGCCCAGACGTGGGTCCCGGGCTCTCTGTGCCACTGGATTCAAGCTATCCTGGCTGAAGAGAGGTGAAACCCCGAAACCGGTCCTAGGATGCTTGTTTCCGGTCCAGGGAGGACCTGGTTTAGCAGTTCGGGCTGGACTGTTCCCATGAGGCACAGGATCAAGACTGATTTGCATATGGCCAGGTCTAAACTGGGGTGGCATGGTGAGCAAAACAATGATGGATTTAACCCAGATCTCTTGACTGGGGGTGAATGTTTTGATTTGTTCTGCATTCCGTCCATCAATTGTGTGTCTTTTGCTTCCTTGCCCTAAGTGCGCCGGGTATGCCCAGACGTGGGTCCCGGGCTCACAGTGCCACTGGATTCAAGCTATCCTGGCTGAAGAGGGGTGAAACCCCGAAACCGGTCCTAGGATGCTTGTTTCCTGTCCAGGGAGGACCTGGTTTAGCAGCTCGGGCTGGACTGTTCCCATGAGGCACAGGGTCAAGACTGATTCGCATATGGCCAGGTCTAAACTGGGGTGGCATGGTGAGCAAAAGAATGATGGATTTAACCCAGATCTCTTGACTGGGGGTGAATGTTTTTATTTGTTCTGCATTCCGTCTATCAATTGTGTGTCTTTTGCTTCCTCGCCCTAAGTGCGCCGGGTATGCCCAGACGTGGGTCCCGAGCTCACTGTGCCACTGGATTCAAGCTATCCTGGCTGAAGAGGGGTGAAACCCCGAAACCAGTCCTAGGATGCTTGTTTCTGGGCCAGGGAGGACCTGGTTTAGCAGTTCGGGCTGGACTGTTCCCATGAGGCACAGGGTCAAGACTGATTTGCAAATGGCCAGGTCTAAACTGGGGTGGCATTGTGAGCAAAAGAATGATGGATTTAACCCAGATCTCTTGACTGGGGGTGAATGTTTTGATTTGTTCTGCATTCCGTCCATCAATTGTGTGTCTTTTGCTTCCTCTCCCTAAGTGCGCCGGGTATGCCCAGACGTGGGTCCCGGGCTCAGTGTGCCACTGGATTCAAGCTATCCTGGCTGAAGAGGGGTGAAACCCAGAAACCGGTCCTAGGATGCTTGTTTTCGTCCAGGGAGGACCTGGTTTAGCTGTTCGGGCTGGACTGTTCGCATGAGGCACAGGGTCAAGACTGATTTGCATATGGCCAGGTCTAAACTCGGGTGGCATGGTGAGCAAAAGAATGATGGATTTAAACCAGATCTCTTGACTGGGGGTGAATGTTTTGATTTGTTCTGCATTCCGTTCATCAATTGTGTGTCTTTTGCTTCCTCGCCCTACGTGCGCCGGGTATGCCCAGACGTGGGTCCCGGGCTCACTGTGCCACTGGATTCAAGCTATCCTGGCTGAAGAGGGGTGAAACCCCGAAACCGGTCCTAGGATGCTTGTTTCCGGTCCAGGGAGAACCTGGTTTAGCAGTTCGGGCTGGACTGTTCCCATGAGGCACAGGGTCAAGACTGATTTTCAAATGGCCAGATCTAAACTGGGGTGGCATGGTGAGCAAAAGAATGATGGATTTAACCCAGATCTCTTGACTGGGGGTGAATGTTTTGATTTGTTCTGCATTCCGTCCATCAAGTGTGTGTCTTTTGCTTCCTAGCCCTAAGTGCGCCGGGTATGCCCAGACGTGGGTCCCGGGCTCACTGTGCCACTGGATTCAAGCTATCCTGGCTGAAGAGGGGTAAAACCCAGAAACCGGTCCAAGGATGCTTGTTTCCGGTCCAGGGAGGACCTGGTTTAGCAGTTTGGGCTGGACTGTTCCCATGAGGCACAGGGTCAAGACTGATTTGCATATGGCCAGGTCTAAACTGGGGTGGCATGGTGAGCAAAAGAATGATGGATTTAACCCAGATCTCTTGACTGGGGGTGAATGTTTTGATTTGTTCTGCATTCCGTCCATCAATTGTGTGTCTTTTGCTTCCTCGCCCTAAGTGCGCCGGGTATGCCCAGACGTGGGTCCCGGGCTCACTGTGCCACTAGATTCAAGCTATTCTGGCTGAAGAGGGGTGAAACCCCGAAACCGGTCCTAGGATGCTTGTTTCTGGTTCAGGGAGGACCTGGTTTAGCAGTTCGGGCTGGACTGTTCCCATGAGGCACAGGGTCAAGACTGATTTGCATATGGCCAGGTCTAAACTGGGGTGGCATGGTGAGCAAAAGAATGATGGATTTAACCCCGATCTCTTGACTGGGGGTAAATGTTTTTATTTGTTCTGCATTCCGTCCATCAATTGAGTGTCTTTTGCTTCCTCGCCCTAAGTGCGACGGGTATGCCCAGAAGTGGCTCCCGAGCTCACTGTGCCACTGGATTCAAGCTATCCTGGCTGAAGAGGGATAAAACCCTGAAACCGGTCCTAGGATGCTTGTTTCCGGTACAGGGAGGATCTGGTTTAGCAGTTCGGGCTGGACTGTTCCCATGATGCACAGGGTCAAGACTGATTTGCAAATGGCCAGGTCTAAACTGGGGTGGCATGGTGAGCAAATGAATGATGGATTTAACCCAGATCTCTTGACTGGGTGTGAATGTTTTGATTTGGTCTGAATTCCGTCCATCAATTGTGTGTCTTTTGCTTCCTTGCCCTAAGTGCGCCGGGTATGCCCAGACGTGGGTCCCGGGCTCACTGTGCAACTGCATTCAAGCTATCCTGGCTGAAGAGGGGTGAAACCCCGAAACCAGTCCTAGGATGCTTGTTTCCGGTCCAGGGAGGACCTGGTTTAGCAGTTCGGGCTGGACTGTTCCCATGAGGCACAGTGTCAAGACTGACTTGCATATGGCCAGGTCTAAACTAGGGTGGCATGGTGAGCAAAAGAATGATGGATTTAACCCAGATCTCTTGACTGGGGGTGAATGTTTTGATTTGTTCTGCATTCCGTCCATCAATTGTGTGTCTTTTGCTTCCTCGCCCTAAGTGCGCCGGGTATGCCCAGACGTGTCTCCCGGGCTCACTGTGCCACTGGATTCAAGCTATCCTGGCTGAAGAGGGGTGAAACCCCGAAACCGGTCCTAGGATGCTTGTTTCCGGTCCAGGAAGGACCTGGTTTAGCAGTTTGGGCTGGACTGTTCCCATGAGGCACAGGGTCAAGACTGATTTGCATATGGCCAGGTCTAAACTGGGGTGGCATGGTGAGCAAAAGAATGATGGATTTAACCCAGATCTCTTGACTGGGGGTGAATGTTTTGATTTCTTCTGCATTCCGTCCATCAATTGTGTGTCTTTTGCTTCCTCGCCCTAAGTGCGCCGGGTATGCCCAGACATGGCTCCCGGGCTCACTGTGCCACTGGATTCAAGCTATCCTGGCTGAAGAGGGGTGAAACCCCGAAACCGGTCCTAGGATGCTTGTTTCCGGTCCAGGCAAGACCTGGTTTAGCAGTTCGGGCTGGACTGTTCCCATGAGGCACAAGGTCAAGACTGATTTGCATATGGCCAGGTCTAAACTGGGGTGGCATGGTGAGCAAAAGAATGATGGATTTAACCCAGATCTCTTGACTGGGGGTGAATGTTTTGATTTGTTCTGCATTCCGTCCATCAATTGAGTGTCTTTTGCTTCCTCGCCCTAAGTGCGCTGGGTATGCCCAGACGTGGGTCTCGGGCTCACTGTGCCACTGGATTCAAGCTATCCTGGCTGAAGAGGGGTGAAACCCCTAAACCGGTCCTAGGATGCTTGTTTCCGGTCCAGGGAGGACCTGGTTTAGCAGTTTGGGCTGGACTGTTCCCATGAGGCACAGGGTCAAGACTGATTTGCATATGGCCAGGTCTAAACTGGGGTGGCATGGTGAGCAAAAGAATGATGGATTTAACCCCGATCTCTTGACTGGGGGTAAATGTTTTTATTTGTTCTGCATTCCGTCCATCAATTGAGTGTCTTTTGCTTCCTCGCCCTAAGTGCGACGGGTATGCCCAGAAGTGGCTCCCGAGCTCACTGTGCCACTGGATTCAAGCTATCCTGGCTGAAGAGGGATAAAACCCTGAAACCGGTCCTAGGATGCTTGTTTCCGGTACAGGGAGGACCTGGTTTAGCAGTTCGGGCTGGACTGTTCCCATGATGCACAGGGTCAAGACTGATTTGCAAATGGCCAGGTCTAAACTGGGGTGGCATGGTGAGCAAATGAATGATGGATTTAACCCAGATCTCTTGACTGGGGGTGAATGTTTTGATTTGGTCTGAATTCCGTCCATCAATTGTGTGTCTTTTGCTTCCTTGCCCTAAGTGCGCCGGGTATGCCCAGACGTGGGTCCCGGGCTCACTGTGCAACTGCATTCAAGCTATCCTGGCTGAAGAGGGGTGAAACCCCGAAACCAGTCCTAGGATGCTTGTTTCCGGTCCAGGGAGGACCTGGTTTAGCAGTTCGGGCTGGACTGTTCCCATGAGGCACAGTGTCAAGACTGACTTGCATATGGCCAGGTCTAAACTAGGGTGGCATGGTGAGCAAAAGAATGATGGATTTAACCCAGATCTCTTGACTGGGGGTGAATGTTTTTATTTGTTCTGCATTCCGTCCATCAATTGTGTGTCTTTTGCTTCCTCGCCCTAAGTGCGCCGGGTATGCCCAGACGTGGCTCCCGGGCTCACTGTGCCAGTGGATTCAAGCTATCCTGGCTGAAGAAGGGTGAAACCCCGAAACCGGTCCTAGGATGCTTGTTTCCGGTCCAGGGAAGACCTGGTTTAGCAGTTCGGGCTGGACTGTTCCCATGAGGCACAAGGTCAAGACTGATTTGCATATGGTCAGGTCTAAACTGTGGTGGCATGGTGAGCAAAAGAATGATGGATTTAACCCAGATCTCTTGACTGGGGGTGAATGTTTTTATTTGTTCTGCATTCCGTCCATCAATTCTGTGTCTTTTGCTTCCTCGCCCTAAGTGCGCCGGGTATGCCCAGACGTGGGTCCCGGGCTCACTGTGCCACTGGATTCAAGCTATCCTGGCTGAAGAGGGATGAAACCCCGAAACCGGTCCTAGGATGTTTGTTTCCGGTCCAGGGAGGACCTGCTTTAGTAGTTCGGGCTGGACTGTTCCCATGATGCACAGGGTCAAGACTGATTTGCAAATGGCCAGGTCTAAACTGGGGTGGCATGGTGAGCAAATGAATGATGGATTTAACCCAGATCTCTTGACTGGGTGTGAATGTTTTGATTTGGTCTGCATTCCGTCCATCAATTGTGTGTCTTTTGCTTCCTTGCCCTAAGTGCGCCGGGTATGCCCAGACGTGGGTCCCGGGCTCATTGTGTAACTGCATTCAAGCTATCCTGGCTGAAGAGGGGTGAAACCCCAAAACCGGTCTTAGGATGCTTGTTTCCGGTCCAGGGAGGACCTGGTTTAGCAGTTCGGGCTGGACTGTTCCCATGAGGCACAGGGTCAAAACTGATTTGCATATGGCCAGGTCTAAACTGGGGTGGCATGGTGAGCAAAAGAATGATGGATTTAACCCAGATCTCTTGACTGGGGTTGAATGTTTTGATTTGTTCTGCATTCCGTCCATCAATTGTGTGTCTTTTGCTTCCTCGCCCTAAGTGCGACGGGTATGCCCAGACGTAGGTCCCGGGCTCACTGTGCCACTGGATTCAAGCTATCCTGGCTGAAGAGGGGTAAAACCCAGAAACCGGTCCAAGGATGCTTGTTTCCGGTCCAGGGAGGACCTGGTTTAGCTGTTCGGGCTGGACTGTTCCCATGAGGCACAGGGTCAGGACTGATTTGCATATGGCCAGGTCTAAACTCGGGTGGCATGGTGAGCAAAAGAATGATGGATTTAACCCAGATCTCTTGACTGGGGGTGAATGTTTTGATTTGTTCTGCATTCCGTCCATCAATTGTGTGTCTTTTGCTTCCTCGCCCTAAGTACGCAGGGTATGCCCAGACGTGGGTCCCGGGCTCACTGTGCCACTGGATTCAAGCTATCCTGGCTGAAGAGAGGTGAAACCCTGAAACCGGTCCTAGGATGCTTGTTTCCGGTCCAGGGAGGACCTGGTTTAGCAGTTCGGGCTGGACTGTTCCCATGAGGCACAGGGTCAAGACTGATTTGCATATGGCCAGGTCTAAACTGGGGTGGCATGGTGAGCAAAACAATGATGGATTTAACCCAGATCTCTTGACTGGGGGTGAATGTTTTGATTTGTTCTGCATTCCGTCCATCAATTGTGTGTCTTTTGCTTCCTTGCCCTAAGTGCGCCGGGTATGCCCAGACGTGGGTCCCGGGCTCACTGTGCCACTGGATTCAAGCTATCCTGGCTGAAGAGGGGTGAAACCCCGAAACCGGTCCTAGGATGCTTGTTTCCTGTCCAGGGAGGACCTGGTTTAGCAGCTCGGGCTGGACTGTTCCCATGAGGCACAGGGTCAAGACTGATTCGCATATGGCAAGGTCTAAACTGGGGTGGCATGGTGAGCAAAAGAATGATGGATTTAACCCAGATCTCTTGACTGGGGGTGAATGTTTTTATTTGTTCTGCATTCCGTCTATCAATTGTGTGTCTTTTGCTTCCCCGCCCTAAGTGCGCCGGGTATGCCCAGACGTGGGTCCCGAGCTCACTGTGCCACTGGAATCAAGCTATCCTGGCTGAAGAGGGGTGAAACCCCGAAACCAGTCCTAGGATGCTTGTTTCCGGGCCAGGGAGGACCTGGTTTAGCAGTTCGGGCTGGACTGTTCCCATGAGGCACAGGGTCAAGACTGATTTGCAAATGGCCAGGTCTAAACTGGGGTGGCATGGTGAGCAAAAGAATGATGGATTTAACCCAGATCTCTTGACTGGGGGTGAATGTTTTGATTTGTTCTGCATTCCGTCCATCAATTGTGTGTCTTTTGCTTCCTAGCCCTAAGTGCGCCGGGTATGCCCAGACTTGGGTCCCGGGCTCACTGTGCAACTGCATTCAAGCTATCCTGGCTGAAGAGTGGTGAAACCCCGAAACCGGTCCTAGGATGCTTGTTTCCGGTCCAGGGAGGACCTGGTTTAGCAGTTCGGGCTAGACTGTTCCCATGAGGCACAGGGTCAAGACTGATTTGCATATGGCCAGGTCTAAACTGGGGTGGCATGGTGAGCAAAAGAATGATGGATTTAACCCAGATCTCTTGACTGGGGGTGAATGTTTTGATTTGTTCTGCATTCCATCCATCAATTGTGTGTCTTTTGCTTCCTCTCCCTAAGTGCGCCGGGTATGCCCAGACGTGGGTCCCGGGCTCACTGTGCCACTGGATTCAAGCTATCCTGGCTGAAGAGGGGTGAAACCCAGAAACCGGTCCTAGGATGCTTGTTTCCGTCCAGGGAGGACCTGGTTTAGCTGTTCGGGCTGGACTGTTCCCATGAGGCACAGGGTCAAGACTGATTTGCATATGGCCAGGTCTAAACTCGGGTGGCATGGTGAGCAAAAGAATGATGGATTTAACCCAGATCTCTTGACTGGGGGTGAATGTTTTGATTTGTTCTGCATTCCGTCCATCAATTGTGTGTCTTTTGCTTCCTCGCCCTAAGTAAGCAGGGTATGCCCAGACATGGGTCCCGGGCTCACTGTGCCACTGGATTCAAGCTATCCTGGCTGAAGAGAGGTGAAACCCCGAAACCGGTCCTAGGATGCTTGTTTCCAGTCCAGGGAGGACCTGGTTTAGCAGTTCGGGCTGGACTGTTCCCATGAGGCACAGGGTCAAGACTGATTTGCATATGGCCAGGTCTAAACTGGGGTGGCATGGTGAGCAAAAGAATGATGGATTTAACCCAGATCTCTTGACTGGGGGTGAATGTTTTGATTTGTTCTGCATTCCGTCCATCAATTGTGTGTCTTTTGCTTCCTTGCCCTAAGTGCGCCGGGTATGCCCAGACGTGGGTCCCGGGCTCACTGTGCCACTGGATTCAAGCTATCCTGGCTGAAGAGGGGTGAAACCCCAAAACCGGTCCTAGGATGCTTGTTTCCTGTCCAGGGAGGACCTGGTTTAGCAGCTCGGGCTGGACTGTTCCCATGAGGCACAGGGTCAAGACTGATTCGCATATGGCCAGGTCTAAACTGGGGTGGCATGGTGAGCAAAAGAATGATGGATTTAACCCAGATCTCTTGACTGGGGGTGAATGTTTTTATTTGTTCTGCATTCCGTCTATCAATTGTGTGTCTTTTGCTTCTTCGCCCTAAGTGCGCCGGGTATGCCCAGACGTGGGTCCCGAGCTCACTGTGCCACTGGATTCAAGCTATCCTGGCTGAAGAGGGGTGAAACCCCGAAACCAGTCTTAGGATGCTTGTTTCCGGGCCAAGGAGGACCTGGTTTAGCAGTTCGGGCTGGACTGTTCCCATGAGGCACAGGGTTAAGACTGATTTGCAAATGGCCAGGTCTAAACTGGGGTGGCATGGTGAGCAAAAGAATGATGGATTTAACCCAGATCTCTTGACTGGGGGTGAATGTTTTGATTTGTTCTGCATTCCGTCCATCAATTGTGTGTCTTTTGCTTCCTAGCCCTAAGTGCGCCGGGTATGCCCAGACTTGGGTCCCGGGCTCACTGTGCAACTGCATTCAAGCTATCCTGGCTGAAGAGGGGTGAAACCCCAAAACCGGTCTTAGGATGCTTGTTTCCGGTCCAGAGAGGACCTGGTTTAGCAGTTCGGGCTAGACTGTTCCCATGAGGCACAGGGTCAAGACTGATTTGCATATGGCCAGGTATAAACTGGGGTGGCATGGTGAGCAAAAGAATGATGGATTTAACCCAGATCTCTTGACTGGGGGTGAATGTTTTGATTTGTTCTGCATTCCGTCCATCAATTGTGTGTCTTTTGCTTCCTCTCCCTAAGTGCGCCGGGTATGCCCAGACGTGGGTCCCGGGCTCACTGTGCCACTGGATTCAAGCTATCCTGGCTGACGAGGGGTTAAACCCCAAACCCGGTCCTAGGATGCTTGTTTCCGGTCCAGGGAGGACCTGGTTTAGCAGTTTGGGCTGGACTGTTCCCATGAGGCACAGGGTCAAGACTGATTTGCATATGGCCAGGTCTAAACTGGGGTGGCATGGTGAGCAAAAGAATGATGGATTTAACCCAGATCTCTTGACTGGGGGTGAATGTTTTGATTTCTTCTGCATTCAGTCCATCAATTGTGTGTCTTTTGCTTCCTCGCCCTAAGTGCGCCGGGTAAGCCCAGACATGGCTCCCGGGCTCACTGTGCCACTGGATTCAAGCTATCCTGGCTGAAGAGGAGTGAAACCCCGAAACCGGTCCTAGGATGCTTGTTTCCGGTCCAGGCAAGACCTGGTTTAGCAGTTCGGGCTGGACTGTTCCCATGAGGCACAAGGTCAAGACTGATTTGCATATGGCCAGGTCTAAACTGGGGTGGCATGGTGAGCAAAAGAATGATGGATTTAACCCAGATCTCTTGACTGGGGGTGAATGTTTTGATTTGTTCTGCATTCCGTCCATCAATTGAGTGGCTTTTGCTTCCTCGCCCTAAGTGCGCTGGGTATGCCCAGACGTGGGTCTCGGGCTCACTGTGCCACTGGATTCAAGCTATCCTGGCTGAAGAGGGGTGAAACCCCGAAACCGGTCCTAGGATGCTTGTTTCCGGTCCAGGGAGGACCTGGTTTAGCAGTTTGGGCTGGACTGTTCCCATGAGGCACAGGGTCAAGACTGATTTGCATATGGCCAGGTCTAAACTGGGGTGGCATGGTGAGCAAAAGAATGATGGATTTAACCCAGATCTCTTGACTGGGGGTGAATGTTTTGATTTGTTCTGCATTCCGTCCATCAATTGTGTGTCTTTTGCTTCCTCGCCCTAAGTGTGCCGGGTATGCCCAGACGTGGCTCCCGGGCTCACTGTGCCAGTGGATTCAAGCTATCCTGGCTGAAGAAGGGTGAAACCCCGAAACCGGTCCTAGGATGCTTGTTTCCGGTCCAGGGAAGACCTGGTTTAGCAGTTCGGGCTGGACTGTTCCCATGAGGCACAAGGTCAAGACTGATTTGCATATGGCCAGGTCTAAACTGGGGTGGCATTGTGAGCAAAAGAATGATGGATTTAACCCAGATCTCTTGACTGGGGGTGAATGTTTTTATTTGTTCTGCATTCCGTCCATCAATTCTGTGTCTTTTGCTTCCTCGCCCTAAGTGCGCCGGGTATGCCCAGACGTGGGTCCCGGGCTCACTGTGCCACTGGATTCAAGCTATCCTGGCTGAAGAGGGATGAGACACCGAAACCGGTCCTAGGATGTTTGTTTCCGGTCCAGGGAGGACCTGCTTTAGTAGTTCGGGCTGGACTGTTCCCATGATGCACAGGGTCAAGACTGATTTGCAAATGGCCAGGTCTAAACTGGGGTGGCATGGTGAGCAAATGAATGATTGATTTAACCCAGATCTCTTGACTGGGTGTGAATGTTTTGATTTGGTCTGCATTCCGTCCATCAATTGTGTGTCTTTTGCTTCCTTGCCCTAAGTGCGCCGGGTATGCCCAGACGTGGGTCCCGGGCTCACTGTTTAACTGCATTCAAGCTATCCTGGCTGAAGAGGGGTGAAACCCCAAAACCGGTCTTAGGATGCTTGTTTCCGGTCCAGGGAGGACCTGGTTTAGCAGTTCGGGCTGGACTGTTCCCATGAGGCACAGGGTCAAGACTGATTTGCATATGGCCAGGTCTAAACTGGGGTGGCATTGTGAGCAAAAGAATGATGGATTTAACCCAGATCTCTTGACTGGGGTTGAATGTTTTGATTTGTTCTGCATTCCGTCCATCAATTGTGTGTCTTTTGCTTCCTCGCCCTAAGTGCGACGGGTATGCCCAGACGTAGGTCCCGGGCTCACTGTGCCACTGGATTCAAGCTATCCTGGCTGAAGAGGGGTAAAACCCAGAAACCGGTCCAAGGATGCTTGTTTCCGGTCCAGGGAGGACCTGGTTTAGCTGTTCGGGCTGGACTGTTCCCATGAGGCACAGGGTCAAGACTGATTTGCATATGGCCAGGTCTAAACTCGGGTGGCATGATGAGCAAAAGAATGATGGATTTAAACCATATCTCTTGACTGGGGGTGAATGTTTTGATTTGTTCTGCATTCCGTTCATCAATTGTGTGTCTTTTGCTTCCTCGCCCTAAGTGCGCCGGGTATGCCCAGACGTGGGTCCCGGGCTCACTGTGCCACTGGATTCAAGCTATCCTGGCTGAAGAGGGGTGAAACCCTGAAATCGGTCCTAGGATGCTTGTTTCCGGTCCAGGGAGGACCTGGTTTAGCAGTTTTGGCTGGACTGTTCCCATGAGGCACAGGGTCTAGACTGATTTGCATATGGCCAGGTCTAAACTGGGGTGGCATGGTGAGCAAAAGAATGATGGATTTAACCCAGATCTCTTGACTGGGGGTGAATGTTTTGATTTGTTCTGCATTCCGTCCATCAATTGTGTGTCTTTTGCTTCCTCGCCCTAAGTACGCAGGGTATGCCCAGACGTGGGTCCCGGGCTCACTGTGCCACTGGATTCAAGCTATCCTGGCTGAAGAGAGGTGAAACCCCGAAACCGGTCCTAGGATGCTTGTTTCCGGTCCAGGGAGGACCTGGTTTAGCAGTTCGGGCTGGACTGTTCCCATGAGGCACAGGGTCAAGACTGATTTGCATATGGCCAGGTCTAAACTGGGGTGGCATGGTGAACAAAACAATGATGGATTTAACCCAGATCTCTTGACTAGGGGGTGAATGTTTTGATTTGTTCTGCATTCCGTCCATCAATTGTGTGTCTTTTGCTTCCTTGCCCTAAGTGCGCCGGGTATGCCCAGACGTGGGTCCCGGGCTCACTGTGCCACTGGATTCAAGCTATCCTGGCTGAAGAGGGGTGAAACCCCGAAACCGGTCCTAGGATGCTTGTTTCCTGTCCAGGGAGGACCTGGTTTAGCAGCTCGGGCTGGACTGTTCCCATGAGGCACAGGGTCAAGACTGATTCGCATATGGCAAGGTCTAAACTGGGGTGGCATGGTGAGCAAAAGAATGATGGATTTAACCCAGATCTCTTGACTGGGGGTGAATGTTTTTATTTGTTCTGCATTCCGTCTATCAATTGTGTGTCTTTTGCTTCCTCGCCCTAAGTGCGCCGGGTATGCCCAGACGTGGGTCCCGAGCTCACTGTGCCACTGGATTCAAGCTATCCTGGCTGAAGAGGGGTGAAACCCCGAAACCAGTCCTAGGATGCTTGTTTCCGGGCCAAGGAGGACCTGGTTTAGCAGTTCGGGCTGGACTGTTCCCATGAGGCACAGGGTCAAGACTGATTTGCAAATGGCCAGGTCCAAACTGGGGTGGCATGGTGAGCAAAAGAATGATGGATTTAACCCAGATCTCTTGACTGGGGGTGAATGTTTTGATTTGTTCTGCATTCCGTCCATCAATTGTGTGTCTTTTGCTTCCTAGCCCTAAGTGCGCCGGGTATGCCCAGACTTGGGTCCCGGGCTCACTGTGCAACTGCATTCAAGCTATCCTGGCTGAAGAGGGGTGAAACCCCAAAACCGGTCTTAGGATGCTTGTTTCCGGTCCAGGGAGGACCTGGTTTAGCAGTTCGGGCTAGACTGTTCCCATGAGGCACAGGGTCAAGACTGATTTGCATATGGCCAGGTCTAAACTGGGGTGGCATGGTGAGCAAAAGAATGATGGATTTAACCCAGATCTCTTGACTGGGGGTGAATGTTTTGATTTGTTCTGCATTCCATCCATCAATTGTGTGTCTTTTGCTTCCTCTCCCTAAGTGCGCCGGGTATGCCCAGACGTGGGTCCCGGGCTCACTGTGCCACTGGATTCAAGCTATCCTGGCTGAAGAGGGGTGAAACCCAGAAACCGGTCCTAGGATGCTTGTTTCCGGTCCAGGGAGGACCTGGTTTAGCTGTTCGGGCTGGACTGTTCCCATGAGGCACAGGGTCAAGACTGATTTGCATATGGCCAGGTCTAAACTCGGGTGGCATGGTGAGCAAAAGAATGATGGATTTAAACCAGATCTCTTGACTGGGGGTGAATGTTTTGATTTGTTCTGCATTCCGTTCATCAATTGTGTGTCTTTTGCTTCCTCGCCCTAAGTGCGCCGGGTATGCCCAGACGTGGGTCCCGGGCTCACTGTGCCACTGGATGCAAGCTATCCTGGCTGAAGAGGGGTGAAACCCCAAAACCGGTCCTAGGATGCTTGTTTCCGGTCCAGGGAGAACCTGGTTTAGCAGTTCGGGCTGGACTGTTCCCATGAGGCACAGGGTCAAGACTGATTTGCAAATGGCCAGATCTAAACAGGGGTGGCATGGTGAGCAAAAGAATGATGGATTTAACCCAGATCTCTTGACTGGGGGTGAATGTTTTGATTTGTTCTGCATTCCGTCCATCAATTGTGTGTCTTTTGCTTCCTAGCCCTAAGTGCGCCGGGTATGCCCAGACGTGGGTCCTGGGCTCACTGTGCAACTGCATTCAAGCTATCCTGGCTGAAGAGGGGTGAAACCCCAAAACCGGTCTTAGGATGCTTGTTTCCGGTCCAGGGAGGACCTTTTTTAGCAGTTCGGGCTAGACTGTTCCCATGAGGCACAGGGTCAAGACTGATTTGCATATGGCCAGGTCTAAACTGGGGTGGCATGGTGAGCAAAAGAATGATGGATTTAACCCAGATCTCTTGACTGGGGGTGAATGTTTTGATTTGTTCTGCATTCCGTCCATCAATTGTGTGTCTTTTGCTTCCTCTCCCTAAGTGCGCCGGGTATGCCCAGACGTGGGTCCCGGGGCTCACTGTGCCACTGGATTCAAGCTATCCTGGCTGAAGAGGGGTGAAACCCAGAAACCGGTCCTAGGATGCTTGTTTCCGTCCAGGGAGGACCTGGTTTAGCTGTTCGGGCTGGACTGTTCCCATGAGGCACAGGGTCAAGACTGATTTGCATATGGCCAGGTCTAAACTCGGGTGGCATGGTGAGCAAAAGAATGATGGATTTAAACCAGATCTCTTGACTGGGGGTGAATGTTTTGATTTGTTCTGCATTCCGTTCATCAATTGTGTGTCTTTTGCTTCCTCGCCCTAAGCGCGCCGGGTATGCCCAGACGTGGGTCCCGGGCTCACTGTGCCACTGGATTCAAGCTATCCTGGCTGAAGAGGGGTGAAACCCCAAACCCGGTCCTAGGATGCTTGTTTCCGGTCCAGGGAGGACCTGGTTTAGCAGTTTGGGCTGGACTGTTCCCATGAGGCACAGGGTCAAGACTGATTTGCATATGGCCAGGTCTAAACTGGGGTGGCATGGTGAGCAAAAGAATGATGGATTTAACCCAGATCTCTTGACTGGGGGTGAATGTTTTGATTTGTTCTGCATTCCGTCCATCAATTGTGTGTCTTTTGCTTCCTCGCCCTAAGTACGCCGGGTATGCCCAGACGTGGGTCCCGGGCTCACTGTGCCACTGGATTCAAGCTATCCTGGCTGAAGAGGGGTGAAACCCCGAAACCGGTCCTAGGATGCTTGTTTCCGGTCCAGGGAGAACCTGGTTTAGCAGTTCGGGCTGGACTGTTCCCATGAGGCACAGGGTCAAGACTGATTTGCAAATGGCCAGATCTAAACTGGGGTGGCATGGTGAGCAAAAGAATGATGGATTTAACCCAGATCTCTTGACTGGGGGTGAATGTTTTGATTTGTTCTGCATTCCGTCCATCAAGTGTGTGTCTTTTGCTTCCTAGCCCTAAGTGCGCCGGGTATGCCCAGACGTGGGTCCCGGGCTCACTGTGCCACTGGATTCAAGCTATCCTGGCTGAAGAGGGGTGAAACCCCAAAACCGGTCCTAGGATGCTTGTTTCCGGTCCAGGGAGGACCTGGTTTAGCAGTTTGGGCTGGACTGTGCCCATGAGGCACAGGGTCAAGACTGATTTGCATATGGCCAGGTCTAAACTGGGGTGGCATGGTGAGCAAAAGAATGATGGATTTAACCCAGATCTCTTGACTGGGGGTGAATGTTTTTATTTGTTCTGCATTCCGTCCATCAATTGTGTGTCTTTTGCTTCCTCGCCCTAAGTGCACCGGGTATGCCCAGACGTGGGTCCCGGGCTCACTGTGCCACTAGATTCAAGCTATTCTGGCTGAAGAGGGGTGAAACCCCGAAACCGGTCCTAGGATGCTTGTTTCTGGTCCAGGGAGGACCTGGTTTAGCAGTTCGGGCTGGACTGTTCCCATGAGGCACAGGGTCAAGACTGATTTGCATATGGCCAGGTCTAAACTGGGGTGGCATGGTGAGCAAAAGAATGATGGATTTAACCCCGATCTCTTGACTGGGGGTGAATGTTTTGATTTGTTCTGCATTCCGTCCATCAATTGAGTGTCTTTTGCTTCCTCGCCCTAAGTGCGCTGGGTATGCCCAGACGTGGGTCCCGGGCTCACTGTGCCACTGGATTCAAGCTATCCTGGCTGAAGAGGGGTGAAACCCTGAAACCGGTCCTAGGATGCTTGTTTCCGGTCCAGGAAGGACCTGGTTTAGCAGTTTGGGCTAGACTGTTCCCATGAGGCACAGGGTCAAGACTGATTTGCATATGGCCAGGTCTAAACTGGGGTGGCATGGTGAGCAAAAGAATGATGGATTTAACCCAGATCTCTTGACTGGGGGTGAATGTTTTGATTTCTTCTGCATTCCGTCCATCAATTGTGTGTCTTTTGCTTCCTTGCCCTAAGTGCGCCGGGTATGCCCAGACGTGGCTCCCGGGCTCACTGTGCCACTGGATTCAAGCTATCCTGGCTGAAGAGGGGTGAAACCCCGAAACCGGTCTTAGGATGCTTGTTTCCGGTCCAGGCAAGACCTGGTTTAGCAGTTCAGGCTGGACTGTTCCCATGAGGCACAAGGTCAAGACTGATTTGCATATGGCCAGGTCTAAACTGGGGTGGCATGGTGAGCAAAAGAATGATGGATTTAACCCAGATCTCTTGACTGGGGGTGAATGTTTTGATTTGTTCTGCATTCCGTCCATCAATTGAGTGTCTTTTGCTTCCTCGCCCTAAGTGCGCCGTGTATGCCCAGACGTGGGTCTCGGGCTCACTGTACCACTGGATTCAAGCTATCCTGGCTGAAGAGGGGTGAAACCCCGAAACCGGTCCTAGGAAGCTTGTTTCCGGTCCAGGGAGGACCTGGTTTAGCAGTTTGGGCTGGACTGTTCCCATGAGGCACAGGGTCAAGACTGATTTGCATATGGCCAGGTCTAAACTGGGGTGGCATGGTGAGCAAAAGAATGATGGATATAACCCAGATCTCTTGACTGGTGGTGAATGTTTTTATTTGTTCTGCATTCCGTCCATCAATTCTGTGTCTTTTCCTTCCTCGCCCTAAGTGCGCCGGGTTTGCCCAGACATGGGTCCCGGGCTCACTGTGCCACTGGATTCAAGCTATCCTGGCTGAAGAGGGATAAAACCCTGAAACTGTTCCTAGGATGCTTGTTTCCGGTCCAGGGAGGACCTGGTTTAGCAGTTCGGGCTGGACTGTTCCCATGAGGCACAGGGTCAAGACTGATTTGCATATGGCCAGGTCTAAACTGGGGTGGCATGGTGAGCAAAAGAATGATGGATTTAACCCAGATCTCTTGACTGGGGGTGAATGTTTTGATTTGTTCTGCATTCCGTCCATCAATTGTGTGTCTTTTGCTTCCTCGCCCTAAGTACGCCGGGTATGCCCAGACGTGGGTCCCGGGCTCACTGTGCCACTGGATTCAAGCTATCCTGGCTGAAGAGGGGTGAAACCCCGAAACCGGTCCTAGGATGCTTGTTTCCGGTCCAGGGAGAACCTGGTTTAGCAGTTTGGGCTGGACTGTTCCCATGAGGCACAGGGTCAAGACTGATTTGCAAATGGCCAGATCTAAACTGGGGTGGCATGGTGAGCAAAAGAATGATGGATTTAACCCAGATCTCTTGACTGGGGGTGAATGTTTTGATTTGTTCTGCATTCCGTCCATCAAGTGTGTGTCTTTGCTTCCTAGCCCTAAGTGCGCCGGGTATGCCCAGACGTGGGTCCCGGGCTCACTGTGCCACTGGATTCAAGCTATCCTGGCTGAAGAGGGGTGAAACCCCGAAACCGGTCCTAGGATGCTTGTTTCCGGTCCAGGGAGGACCTGGTTTAGCAGTTTGGGCTGGACTGTTCCCATGAGGCACAGGGTCAAGACTGATTTGCATATGGCCAGGTCTAAACTGGGGTGGCATGGTGAGCAAAAGAATGATGGATTTAACCCAGATCTCTTGACTGGGGGTGAATGTTTTGATTTGTTCTGCATTCCGTCCATCAATTGTGTGTCTTTTGCTTCCTCGCCCTAAGTGCACCGGGTATGCCCAGACGTGGGTCCCGGGCTCACTGTGCCACTAGATTCAAGCTATTCTGGCGGAAGAGGGGTGAAACCCTGAAACCGGTCCTAGGATGCTTGTTTCTGGTCCAGGGAGGACCTGGTTTAGCAGTTCGGGCTGGACTGTTCCCATGAGGCACAGGGTCAAGACTGATTTGCATATGGCCAGGTCTAAACTGGGGTGGCATGGTGAGCAAAAGAATGATGGATTTAACCCCGATCTCTTGACTGGGGGTGAATGTTTTGATTTGTTCTGCATTCCGTCCATCAATTGAGTGTCTTTTGCTTCCTCGCCCTAAGTGCGCTGGGTATGCCCAGACGTGGGTCCCGGGCTCACTGTGCCACTGGATTCAAGCTATCCTGGCTGAAGAGGGGTGAAACCCTGAAACCGGTCCTAGGATGCTTGTTTCCGGTCCAGGAAGGACCTGGTTTAGCAGTTTGGGCTGGACTGTTCCCATGAGGCACAGGGTCAAGACTGATTTGCATATGGCCAGGTCTAAACTGGGGTGGCATGGTGAGCAAAAGAATGATGGATTTAACCCAGATCTCTTGACTGGGGGTGAATGTTTTGATTTCTTCTGCATTCCGTCCATCAATTGTGTGTCTTTTGCTTCCTTGCCCTAAGTGCGCCGGGTATGCCCAGACGTGGCTCGCGGGCTCACTGTGCCACTGGATTCAAGCTATCCTGGCTGAAGAGGGGTGAAACCCCGAAACCGGTCTTAGGATGCTTGTTTCCGGTCCAGGCAAGACCTGGTTTAGCAGTTCGGGCTGGACTGTTCCCATGAGGCACAAGGTCAAGACTGATTTGCATATGGCCAGGTCTAAACTGGGGTGGCATGGTGAGCAAAAGAATGATGGATTTAACCCAGATCTCTTGACTGGGGGTGAATGTTTTGATTTGTTCTGCATTCCGTCCATCAATTGAGTGTCTTTTGCTTCCTCGCCCTAAGTGCGCTGTGTATGCCCAGACGTGGGTCTCGGGCTCACTGTACCACTGGATTCAAGCTATCCTGGCTGAAGAGGGGTGAAACCCCGAAACCGGTCCTAGGATGCTTAAAAGAATGATGGATTTAACCCAGATCTCTTGACTGGTGGTGAATGTTTTTATTTGTTCTGCATTCCGTCCATCAATTCTGTGTCTTTTGCTTCCTCGCCCTAAGTGCGCCGGGTTTGCCCAGACATGGGTCCCGGGCTCACTGTGCCACTGGATTCAAGCTATCCTGGCTGAAGAGGGATAAAACCCTGAAACTGGTCCTAGGATGCTTATTTCCGGTCCAGGGAGGACCTGGTTTAGCAGTTCGGGCTGGACTGTTCGCATGAGGCACAGGGTCAAGACTGATTTGCAAATGGCCAGGTCTAAACTGGGGTGGCATGGTGCGTAAAAGAATGATGGATTTAACCCAGATCTCTTGACTGGGGGTGAATGTTTTGATTTGTTCTGCATTCCGTCCATCAATTGTGTGTCTTTTGCTTCCTAGCCCTTAGTGCGCCGGGTATGCCCAGACGTTGGTCCCGGGCTCACTGTGCAACTGCATTCAAGCTATCCTGGCTGAAGAGGGGTGAAACCCCAAAACCGGTCTTAGGATGCTTGTTTCCGGTCCAGGGAGGACCTGGTTTAGCAGTTCGGGCTAAACTGTTCCCATGAGGCACAGGGTCAAGACTGATTTGCATATGGCCAGGTCTAAACTGGGGTGGCATGGTCAGCAAAAGAATGATGGATTTAACCCAGATCTCTTGACTGGGGTTGAATGTTTTGATTTGTTCTGCATTCCGTCCATCAATTGTGTGTCTTTTGCTTCCTCGCCCTAAGTGCGCCGGGTATGCCCAGACGTGGGTCCCGGGCTCACTGTGCCACTGGATTCAAGCTATCCTGGCTGAAGAGGGGTGAAACCCAGAAACCGGTCCTAGGATGCTTGTTTCCGGTCCAGGGAGGACCTGGTTTAGCTGTTCGGGCTGGACTGTTCCCATGAGGCACAGGGTCAAGACTGATTTGCATATGGCCAGGTCTAAACTCGGGTGGCATGGTGAGCAAAAGAATCATGGATTTAAACCAGATCTCTTGACTGGGGGTGAATGTTTTGATTTGTTCTGCATTCCGTTCATCAATTGTGTGTCTTTTGCTTCCTCGCCCTAAGTTTGCCGGGTATGCCCAGACGTGGGTCCCGGGCTCACTGTGCCACTGGATTCAAGCTATCCTGGCTGAAGAGGGGTGAAACCCCAAAACCGGTCCTAGGATGCTTGTTCCCGGTCCAGGGAGGACCTGGTTTAGCAGTTTGGGCTGGACTGTTCCCATGAGGCACAGGGTCAAGACTGATTTGCATATGGCCAGGTCTAAACTGGGGTGGCATGGTGAGCAAAAGAATGATGGATTTAACCCAGATCTCTTGACTGGGGGTGAATGTTTTGATTTGTTCTGCATTCCGTCCATCAATTGTGTGTCTTTTGCTTCCTCGCCCTAAGTGCGCCGGGTATGCCCAGACATGGGTCCCCGGCTTACTGTGCCACTGGATTCAAGCTATCCTGGCTGAAGAGGGGTGAAACCACGAAACCTGTCCAAGGATGCTTGTTTCTGTTCCAGGGAGGACCTGGTTTAGCAGTTCGGGCTGGACTGTTCCCATGAGGCACAGGGTCAAGACTGATTTGCATATGGCCAGGTCTAAACTGGGCTGGCATGGTGAGCAAAACAATGATGGATTTAACCCAGATCTCTTGACTGGGGGTGAATGTTTTGATTTGTTCTGCATTCCGTCCATCAATTGTGTGTCTTTTGCTTCCTCGCCCTAAGTGCGCTGGGTATGCCCAGACGTGGGTCCCGGGCTCACTGTGCCACTGGATTCAAGCTATCCTGGCTGAAGAGGGGTGAAACCCTGAAACCGGTCCTAGGATGCTTGTTTCCGGTCCAGGGAGGACCTGGTTTAGCAGTTCGGGCTGGACTGTTCCCATGAGGCACAGGGTCAAGACTGATTTGCAAATGGCCAGGTCTAAACTGGGGTGGCATGGTGAGCAAAAGAATGATGGATTTAACCCAGATCTCTTGACTGGGGGTGAATGTTTTGATTTGTTCTGCATTCCGTCCATCAATTGTGTGTCTTTTGCTTCCTAGCCGGAAGTGCGCCGGGTATGCCCAGACGTGGGTCCCGTTCTCACTGTGCCACTGGATTCAAGCTATCCTGGCTGAAGAGGGGTGAAACCCCGAAACCGGTCCTAGGATGCTTGTTTCCGGTCCAGGGAGGACCTGGTTTAGCAGTTTGGGCTGGACTGTTCCCATGAGGCACAGGGTCAAGACTGATTTGCATATGGCCAGGTCTAAACTGGGGTGGCATGGTGAGCAAAAGAATGATGGATTTAACCCAGATCTCTTGACTGGGGGTGAATGTTTTGATTTGTTCTGCATTCCGTCCATCAATTGTGTGTCTTTTGCTTCCTCGCCCTAAGTATGCCGGGTATGCCCAGACGTGGGTCCCGGGCTCACTGTGCCACTGGATTCAAGCTATCCTGGCTGAAGAGAGGTGAAACCCCGAAACCGGTCCTAGGATGCTTGTTTCCGGTCCAGGGAGGACCTGGTTTAGCAGTTCGGGCTGGACTGTTCCCATGAGGCACAGGGTCAAGACTGATTTGCATATGGCCAGGTCTAAACTGGGGTGGCATGGTGAGCAAAACAATGATGGATTTAACCCAGATCTCTTGACTGGGGGTGAATGTTTTTATTTGTTCTGCATTCCGTCCATCAATTGTGTGTCTTTTGCTTCCTTGCCCTAAGTGTGCTGGGTATGCCCAGACGTGGGTCCCGGGCTCACTGTGCCACTGGATTCAAGCTATCCTGGCTGAAGAGGGGTGAAACCCCGAAACTGGTCCTAGGATGCTTGTTTCCAGTCCACGGAGGACCTGGTTTAGCAGTTTGGGCTGGACTGTTCCCATGAGGCACAGGGTCAAGACTGATTTGCAAATGGCCAGGTCTAAACTGGGGTGGCATGGTGAGCAAAAGAATGATGGATTTAACCAAGATCTCTTGACTGGGGGTGAATGTTTTGATTTGTTCTGCATTCCGTCCATCAATTGTGTGTCTTTTGCTTCCTAGCCCTAAGTGCGCCGGGTATGCCCAGACGTGGGTCCCGGGCTCACTGTGCCACTGGATTCAAGCTATCCTGGCTGAAGAGGGGTGAAACCCCAAAACCGGTCCTAGGATGCTTGTTTCCTGTCCAGGGAGGACCTGGTTTAGCAGTTCGGGTTGGACTGTTCCCATGAGGCACAGGGTCAAGACTGATTTGCATATGGCCAGGTCTAAACTGGGGTGGCATGGTGAGCAAAAGAATGATGGATTTAACCCAGATCTCTTGACTGGGGGTGAATGTTTTGATTTGTTCTGCATTCCGTCCATCAATTGTGTGTCTTTTGCTTCCTCGCCCTAAGTGCGCCGGGTATGCCCAGACGTAGGTCCCGGGATCACTGTGCCACTGGATTCAAGCTATTCTGGCTGAAGAGGGGTGAAACCCTGAATCCGGTCCTAGGATGCTTGTTTCTGGTCCAGGGAGGACCTGGTTTAGCAGTTTGGGCTGGACTGTTCCCATGAGGCACAGGGTCAAGACTGATTTGCATATGGCCATTTCTAAACTGGGGTGGCATGGTGAGCAAAAGAATGATGGATTTAACCCCGATCTCTTGACTGGGGGTGAATGTTTTGATTTGTTCTGCATTCCGTCCATCAATTGAGTGTCTTTTGCTTCCTCGCCCTAAGTGTGCTGGGTATGCCCAGACGTGGGTCCCGGGCTCACTGTACCACTTGATTCAAGCTATCCTGGCTGAAGAGGGGCTAAACCTCGAAACCGGTCCTAGGATGCTGTTTCCGGTCCAGGGAGGACCTGGTTTAGCAGTTCGGGCTGGACTGTTCCCATGAGGCACAGGGTCAAGACTGATTTGCATATGGCCAGGTCTAAACTGGGGTGGCATGGTGAGCAAAACAATGATGGATTTAACCCAGATCTCTTGACTGGGGGTGAATGTTTTTATTTGTTCTGCATTCCGTCCATCAATTGTGTGTCTTTTGCTTCCTTGCCCTAAGTGTGCTGGGTATGCCCAGACGTGGGTCCCGGGCTCACTGTGCCACTGGATTCAAGCTATCCTGGCTGAAGAGGGGTGTAACCCCGAAACCGGTCCTAGGATGCTTGTTTCCAGTCCACGGAGGACCTGGTTTAGCAGTTTGGGCTGGACTGTTCCCATGAGGCACTGGGTCAAGACTGATTTGCAAATGGCCAGGTCTAAACTGGGGTGGCATGGTGAGCAAAAGAATGATGGATTTAACCAAGATCTCTTGACTGGGGGTGAATGTTTTGATTTGTTCTGCATTCCGTCCATCAATTGTGTGTCTTTTGCTTCCTAGCCCTAAGTGCGCCGGGTATGCCCAGACGTGGGTCCCGGGCTCACTGTGCCACTGGATTCAAGCTATCCTGGCTGAAGAGGGGTGAAACCCCGAAACCGGTCCTAGGATGCTTGTTTCCTGTCCAGGGAGGACCTGGTTTAGCAGTTCGGGTTGGACTGTTCCCATGAGGCACAGGGTCAAGACTGATTTGCATATGGCCAGGTCTAAACTGGGGTGGCATGGTGAGCAAAAGAATGATGGATTTAACCCAGATCTCTTGACTGGGGGTGAATGTTTTGATTTGTTCTGCATTCCGTCCATCAATTGTGTGTCTTTCGCTTCCTCGCCCTAAGTGCGCCGGGTATGCCCAGACGTAGGTCCCGGGCTCACTGTGCCACTGGATTCAAGCTATTCTGGCTGAAGAGGGGTGAAACCCTGAATCCGGTCCTAGGATGCTTGTTTCTGGTCCAGGGAGGACCTGGTTTAGCAGTTTGGGCTGGACTGTTCCCATGAGGCACAGGGTCAAGACTGATTTGCATATGGCCATTTCTAAACTGGGGTGGCATGGTGAGCAAAAGAATGATGGATTTAACCCTGATCTCTTGACTGGGGGTGAATGTTTTGATTTGTTCTGCATTCCGTCCATCAATTGAGTGTCTTTTGCTTCCTCGCCCTAAGTGCGCTGGGTATGCCCAGACGTGGGTCCCGGGCTCACTGTGCCACTTGATTCAAGCTATCCTGGCTGAAGAGGGGCTAAACCCCGAAACCGGTCCTAGGATGCTGTTTCCGGTCCAGGGAGGACCTGGTTTAGTAGTTTGGCCTGGACTGTTCCCATGAGGCACAAGGTCAAGACTGATTTGCATATGGCCAGGTCTAAACTGGGGTGGCATGGTGAGCAAAAGAATGAATGATTGAACCCAGATCTCTTGACTGGGGGTGAATGTTTTGATTTGTTCTGCATTCCGTCCCTCAATTGTGTGTCTTCTGCTTCCTCGCCCTAAGTGCGCCGGGTATGCCCAGACGTGGGTCCCGGGTTCACTGTGCCACTGGATTCAAGCTATCCTGGCTGAAGAGGGGTGAAACCCCGAAACCGGTCCTAGGATGCTTGTTTCCGGTCCAGGGAGGACCTGGTTTAGCAGTTTGGGCTGGACTGTTCCCATGAGGCACAGGGTCAAGACTGATTTGCATATGGCCAGGTCTAAACTGGAGTGGCATGGTGAGCAAAAAAATGATGGATTTAACCCAGATCTCTTGACTGGGGGTGAATGTTTTGATTTGTTCTGCATTCCGTCCATCAATTGAGTGTCTTTTGCTTCCTCGCCCTAAGTGCGCTGTGTATGCCCAGACGTGGGTCTCGGGCTCACTGTACCACTGGATTCAAGCTTTCCTGGCTGAAGAGGGGTGAAACCCCAAAACCGGTCCTAGGATGCTTGTTTCCGGTCCAGGGAGGACCTGGTTTAGCTGTTTGGGTTGGACTGTTCCCATGAGGCACAGGGTCAAGACTGATTTGCATATGGCCAGGTCTAAACTGGGGTGGCATGGTGAGCAAAAGAATGATGGATTTAACCCAGATCTCTTGAGTGGGGGTGAATGTTTTGATTTGTTCTGCATTCCGTCCATCAATTGTGTGTCTTTTATTTCCTCGCCCTAAGTGCGCCGGGTATGCCCAGACATGGGTCCCCGGCTTACTGTGCCACTGGATTCTAGCTATCCTGGCTGAAGAGGGTTGAAACCACGAAACCGGTCCAAGGATGCTTGTTTCTGTTCCAGGGAGGACCTGGTTTAGCAGTTCGGGCTGGACTGTTCCCATGAGGCACAGGGTCAAGACTGATTTGCATATGGCCAGGTCTAAACTGGGGGTGGCATGGTGAGCAAAACAATGATGGATTTAACCCAGATCTCTTGACTGGGGTGAATGTTTTGATTTGTTCTGCATTCCGTCCATCAATTGTGTGTCTTTGCTTCCTCGCCCTAAGTGCACTGGGTATGCCCAGACGTGGGTCCCGGGCTCACTGCCACTGGATTCAAGCTATCCTGGCTGAAGAGGGTGAAACCCTGAAACCGGTCCTAGGATGCTTGTTTCCGGTCCAGGAGGACCTGGTTTAGCAGTTCGGGCTGGACTGTTCCCATGAGGCACAGGGTCAAGACTGATTTGCAAATGGCCAGGTCTAAACTGGGGTGGCATGGTGAGCAAAAGAATGATGGATTTAACCCAGATCTCTTGACTGGGGGTGAATGTTTTGATTTGTTCTGCATTCCGTCCATCAATTGTGTGTCTTTTGCTTCCTAGCCCTAAGTGCGCCGGGTATGCCCAGACGTGTGTCCCGGGCTCACTGTGCCACTGGATTCAAGCTATCCTGGCTGAAGAGGGGTGAAACCCTGAAACCGGTCCGAGGATGCTTGTTTCCGGTCCAGGGAGGACCTGGTTTAGCAGTTCGGGTTGGACTGTTCCCATGAGGCACAGGGTCAAGACTGATTTGCATATGGCCAGGTCTAAACTGGGGTGGCATAGTGAGCAAAAGAATGATGGATTTAACCCAGATCTCTTGACTGGCTCTGAATGTTTTGATTTGTTCTGCATTCCGTCCATCAATTGTGTGTCTTTTACTGAGGAAGTCAAGGCAGTAACGGCAAGACCTGTCTATATCCCAAAAGTCGGGGATCTGGTCAGAGAAAAGATTGCAGACAAGAAAGAATTCGGACCATCCTACAGAACAGCTGTACCGGTCCTAGCAATCCAAGGCACAAGAACTGTACTTCTGCTGCCTCTTGCCAGGAAAAAGGAGAAAAGATTTGTCTCAATCGACTTAATCAAACCACACTATGTGGCAGATACTAAACAGTAGGCCTCGTGGACTCCACAGTAGCAGACGCCCTCCTCTCGCTACAATCCAAGAAGTTCAAACAGAAAGACTCATCACGTTTGAAGAGCCACCTGTACGGATTGAAGGACTAAGCAGCAATGCTATGGAACTTGTTCCACTTCAACAAGAAGTTCAACTTCAAGAAGAAAATCAAATTAGCAACCAAGTTGCAATAAGACCGACTACAGACGTCTACGTCAACATTCCTCGTCAAGAGCAAAATCCAATTTCAAAAAATCCCGATGGAATTCCAACAATTGATTGAACTGCTTCTGGCTATTTCATGAACTTTGATACGTTTCCACTGGATCCAAGCGAGCCGGAAACGACGCCAGCCCAAAAATCATACAAACAGAAACTCATTGACTTTTTGAACTTTTTAAAAAAGACTTACCTGGTGTCACCTTGGATAGAACTATGGTATATCACTGGGATTATATTTTTTCTTTTCTGGCTACGTTTAACAATAACTTTTAGTATGCTTATTAATGGATGATATCTCCAGCAGAACTCTACAGCCCAAAGAGTCAATTTGATTTTAAAGCCACACCAGTCTTCACATCGTGAACCAAGAGACTTGTCTTCAGTGAACATCACAGCAGTTCCTATTCCGGATGGTATAGTATGGGACAAGATTGATTTCGATATATTCGGTCCGACTGAACTTTTAAAGCTTAAACATGTATTTAAAATTTCTGTAAGGGATATCATTACCTCCAGTACATTGTCTGATGATTGGTACACTGAAACTGTAAATAATATGATGTCTGATTTGGAAAAAACTGCAGCATTTCCGAACAATGAAATGTTAGAAGGTACTTCAGACTATGATACATTGTACTGTTACCAACATTATGGTCATCATTTCCTGCACAAATCTATAACACCTAGAAATACATTTGAATACCAACAGTGGAAACACTGCCCAACACCTCCAAAAGGTAGTTCGCAAACTTTTGCACAGAAATTCACATACTTTTCAGGGTTTAATACATCTGACCCGAAGTCATTTTATTACAAAGTGGCAACAACATCAGCACAGAAAATTATGTTGACTAACACCAAACAGATTTACTCTGCTTCCTTTATGGCCTAGTTGTCTACACAGGGTTTCGACCTATGGAAGGACACTATAGATTTAAAATCAATCTGGGGTTCTAGGGACTGGCAGGTCCAGGGAACAGAAGTGCTTTTTAGAGCATGCCTCATTCCACAGCAGATGATATTTCTAAATGACACTGTGCAACAGACATCCTGTCTTGGATTAGCTTAGAACAAGGACATGAACACACCTGGGTTTCCAGCACCATCACAGATGGGTGGAGGGCAGAATTCAACTACACATGGGGTAGGATTAGATGACATTATCCAGTACAACAGGTCAGATCCCAATTGGACAGAATGGCTGATTTGGCCCATTGACACACACACATGTCAACAGAGAATCCTAGGTATAACCAAGGGGTTTAGTATCAGTAGGCAAGATACACGCTATGTACAAATACAACATCCAGGGGTAGTGACATCCTATAGTGATGGGAAGTTGTGCCTTAATTGGCTAGAGACCTCAACACTCACAGAAGTAAAGCATCACTTGACCTTACTCATACCTGATGTAGACCTTAGGGATTTTTTGTCAGGCCCAAGAAAAACACGTCAGAAATGTTTCATATATGCTGGCATTTATGCCTATTATAATGAAAACTGGAAAATATCCCAACAGGAGGCCGCAGAAAGAATACGGGAAATAGACTGTATTAACTTAGAGAAGGCATTAGCTGTAGTGGATAATGGGTTAACGACTTTAACCTCCAGGATTTACTACTTAGGCAACATTGTGTCTTCGGCAATCAACATATTAGAACAAGATCTGGCCTTGTTACAACACGGGCAATCCCAATTATGTTCTGTTATGATGATAAGCTGGACGCTGCAATCTTTGCGTGCAGGCTATGTGCCCTGGCATTTTATAAACACCACGTCTCTGTTTTCAGAATACAATCTAACTGATAAACAGACAGAAATGGCACAAAGGGGAGCCAAATATACAATGCTGCATATTGAGAAACTGGAAAGGTTACCATTCACTGTAGCCGAATTACCATCAACTGAATGGCTAATTCATGGCCAAATCACTCTGCTGGTCACTACGTTTCAGTTTAAATATTGCCTTGCGCAGAGGCAGGCAGGCAAATATGAAAAAATGGGTAAGGGTCACATTAAGGAAACTTGGGAGTTACCATATAGATATCGATGCCGGAATGGGGATCGAGAAGTGTATCTGAGTGGTACAAACTGCAAGAACGCTTTAAGCGGTTCTCTCATGTGTCAGGATATTTCTCTGCACAGAGCATGTAGTGGTTCAGTAGCGAATCTATCTTGTCACATGTCAGGGACCTCAGCGGCCATGATCACGCCGGTTTTCCAGCTGCTCTCGAATGGGAGTTACTTGATGCTAAACGATCAAGGCTGATGTGGGATGCTTCCGGGCGTCCCCTATCTGGTCACTGTTAACTCCAGGGTTACTTGCTGTATGCAATTATTGTTTCCGCCACTGAACACAGTCAGGGAGGCGCCGTTATGGCCTTCGTTGAATGTTTCCTTTATACAATTTGATACTTTGAGCAGACTGAAAGCCATGCTTTTACAGCAACCCGTGCCCTTAACCTCCGCTCGAGAAACCTTTGAACTTCAAGTTGCAAGGACCTCGACTGAGATACAGGCGCTTATACGTACGAACTGCCCCTTTTATTTTGCAGAAATGGTGGGTCGTATCTTTAACATGTCTGATACGAGCGGTATTGTACACCTATTTAAGACCATAGGGTCAGGACTATTAAGCACCTTTCAGACAGTCCTCGGAGTAATCCCAAATTTTATACACTCCGTATTGGGAAGCGTCTTTGGAGGTCTCCCGCTTATCCTGTTCCTAATTGCAGGAGTCCTGATTATAATATTACTGCTACACAATGGACGGCCCAATTTCCAAGGAAATGGCGAACATACTCATGGAGCGGAAATACTGTGAACGCATGGTGCGGCTTCTGGGTATACCTTGCCTAAGAGAACTGAACGCCTCTTAGTTCCTATCATTTAGACCAGTCTGGGCGGACTGCATCTTACCTGTTCTTCGATGCCTGTTTTGTGGAGAAGAATGCGCGTTGGATCTCTGTCTAACGTTTCCATCAGATACGCCTCCGGACATGGATGCTATGCTGGGCCCCCTAAAGGCCCATGCTCTGCGTTGTCCCCAGTGTCTTCCAATTCTGATGAATGCATTCCTTGAGAATCCACAGGTGCCGTTTGCTCCTGCTGGGTTAGGTGGCTCCTCCACAGGCACTCAGGTAACAACTGCCGCACAAGCTGCCGCAGCACCGACTGTTGGCAGTGCTGAATTCCATCTATGTGCGATTGACGTTCTCTGTGAGACGTTGGATTTGTCGTCTGCAGTAGCTAACACCGATAATGCTGTGTCTCCCTGCCAGGACACTTAATCTTGAATTAGCTCATCGCGTCCTGGGAAAGCATTCGGCTTCTCCACTTCGTTTCATAAATAAACGAACTAAAATTGGAACGTTTCCTAAATTGATACTTTCACTTGAGAAAAGAATGGCCTTCTTCTGCTTGTAGTAATGCAACTTTTATAAGTGAGACAGAATTGACTTTTTCAAGTGGCAACAAAAGAATAGCTGATTTGTAACATTTTAAACATTTTTTAAATGTCTTTTTAAAACCATGTTTTTAGCTGTTTTTAAGAAAAAATTGAAATTGTCCAGATTTTAAGTATGGTCATTGTCATCCAATTCGAAAGTGGAGTGGGTGTTATGTTTCGTATAGAGGCCCTGATATAAACACGTTCATAAATGCCGTATATGGTCATAATCATATATGCCCTATTATGGTCATAATCGTATATGCCCTATTATGGTCAGAATCGTCTATGCCCTATTAAAGTCATGATCTCCTATGCCCTAATATAGGCATGATCTTTCACCTACATTAGTTCCCTAAAGTACACAACGAACTCTGAGGGTTGAACGTTATCTAGTCTGTGGTTAGAACACTGCAGGGTTTTTCCCGAACACAGGCCTACAATGTACTCATAAATTATGCATGAGCATTCACCAGCTACATCTCCCGCATAATATGTATTACGTCTTCCTCATGTCTAACAAAGACCAATACAAACCATACTGAGGGACGAGACACTTTAGGGTATAAATAAATACACCACATCTTGCCATGGTAAGATAGAGGGAACCGAGACTTCCATGCTGACACACTGACCAGAGATGCTGAGGCTCCTGCACGCAGTCGCTCCAGCTGACAGCGGTCTAACACAGCCCTTGCGGGGTGTCCAACTCGAGACCAGGACGGGGTCCCACACTCTCTCTATTCAGGTAATGGGGTTCGACTAAATCCTCGAAGGATTCTTGCCTCTTAGGCTTTTAGACCTACACACATGCTAGGTACACTTAGGTACATCTAGTTAGGCATAGTAGGAGTACACGCACTTATATAATGCTTTTTAGGTCGAGCCTCGAGTAGCGCGCAAGCGCTGCTAGGCGAGACTTAATGTTAGGGGGTTTCAAAAGCTGACCAGACACTCGTGCGTCATGGCCTTTTCCCTGCGGTTACGCGCGCGGCACACATCTGTTTCCCATTATCGTAATTGGAAACAGATGTCTGCCCTGCGCGTAATCGCAGGCAAAAGGCCATCACGCACGAGCGTCTGGTCAACCTCTGCAGGCTGCCGCGCCGCTCGCCCCGCTCCTCTCTTGTTCTTTATTGAACGAGCAAATTGTCTATTTCCAAGTCTTGAGATCTAACCGTCTCCTTTTAAGGAAATCCGTGGAGTACCATTGTAAGTTTGTCAAAACACCCGCACAATGTACCTCTTGTGCATGTATTTCGCTTTCCTGGCACTACATAAGTATGCTGTTTTCATTGTAAAACAGAGCTTTGCGAGTGCGTTGTTTTGCAGTGTTCACGAGTGCCACATTGTCAAACTCGTTGTGAACGGTAGTGTGCGCTAAACATAATTTTAGTGAGAGGCCACATTTAGGATAGTCAGTCAGTGAGCGAAGCGTTAGTTTGAGTTTATCATGCGTTTGCACTGTAATTTGATCGTGCACTCTGATTTGTGTTTTAAAAAAAATTTTTTTTATCTGTGCTTCTCATAAAATGCTCTTTTCAGGCCTGCCACCTAAGATGTCAACACCGTGTGTCACACGATAATAACGACATTAAACACTGTTCAGTTGTCAGAAGCCGATATCACAGTAAACTAGAACCCCTTGCAGCGAGCAGGTTTCCATCTCATTACATGGCAGCTGTGGCGACTGGCGAGGCGACATCCATCAGTTCAGTGCTTTTGGAATCTATTCTAGTTTTAATGGCCCTCAAAGAGCCTTTGCTTTTTATTGACTTCGCCTTCTTGTATCCTTTTTCTTTTTCGTCTATTTCCATTGTTTCTGAGATTTCATTACAACTTTTTCAAACTCTTCTTTGACACGTTTTTCAGAATTTTTATTTTCTGGTCAGGGTGATGCCATTCATCACTCTTTTTAGAAATATTTGTATTGAGGCGATCGCGTGTAATGCAATGGCAATGGATATAATTCTTAGTCATTTTCATCACACAAAAGACAACTCTTCCCCTGTGAGACTCCACACGTTGATGAATTGTGGCGTTTTCAGCTAATTGGTTTATCTGGCACTTGTCTTCAGTCTATGTCAGAGTACCATTCCTATGGCACTACAATAAAAACGCTATGTATTATTGCTAATGAAATAAAAGTACCAGCCTATTCAATATATCATCAGCTTAAGCGTTTTCTCCTTGTACATTGGAGCAATGAAATGAATAGGCAAATGTACAAAACGTGTATCAATATTATTATTAGCTATCTTTTAGTTTAAAAAAGAATGTTATGTTCACATTGCTCAGTTCCTCTTGTTGCGTCTTTTTTTATAGTGAACCCAATGCCTTCCTTTCACATTCTACCCAGTACAAATGTATTGTTTATTCTCTATGGAGTCCTTGAACCTTTTAAATAGGGAGAGATACTGTGTTGCTGATACAAATGGAAGGTTTCTGCAGGCAGTACAGCCCTGAACATATACTATGGAGCGGGGAGATGGTTGGAGTGGTGAGCTTAGTGGTCCAGCTGGACACAGTTTCTTTTTTATAATTTGACATTAACTAGATGGTGCAAAGACCCCTTCTATAAAATTTGCCCTGTGCTTCGGCCAGTGATGTAATCCTCCATGGGATTATGCAACTCAGGAATGTAAATCTGGCACCGTACACAATGAGACCAGGGACTTCGGGGCAGGGGGGCCCTAACCTTTCAGGAGGCTCCCATTCAGCTAAAAGCCTATGAATATTTGTGATATATTGGAGATTCGGGACCCTTATCATATTCTGCAGGGGGGCATCATTTTGCAGTACAACACTGAATTAGCCAGCCTTTTGTGGTTCGATATGGGGCCCTTTTATTGAAAACCACCAACAGATCTCCTTGGATCCCAGCCAGGTGGGAGCAGGTCCGAATTGGGGAAGCAAAGCAGCCCTGTCAAAAAAGTCAAACCAGCCTCACGTTTCTATCTTTCAATCCAGCCAATCACTCTGTCTCCTCTCTCTTTTCTTTTCTCTTTCTCTTACCTGTCACTCTCTCGCTATCCTAGTCCCCCACCCTCCTTCTTTCCCTCTTGAAGGCCCCTGTGCCTACTGCAGTTAATCCCCAGAAGCTGGGAAAATTGGCAGGGGTCCCAGCAGCGTCCCTGGACTTACAAAACCGGCATGCAATGGTTCTAGCCCACCAGGCAAATGCCCAATGCCATCCCCGCCTGACACTGCCTTCATCCCACTGGGTGGTAAGAGTGCAAACAGTGCTACAAAGGACCACTGCAGGACTCACATCCCAATTAAGAAGTATGCAGGAGTGGTCCATCCATATAAGATATCGAGCAACTGCCCAGAGAGTCCAGGCAAGCGAGGCATCAAATTAGAGGAATAGATTCTGGGTAAAAAAAGAAAGTAAACAAAAAAATAATGGAGAAGCAGATTTGATGTCCACCTTGGGATATAATTGTGGCCACCTACTTTAGAGCAGCCCTGCAGGGGTAGCAATATATCATATATAACTTTGGGGGTTACTTCCACTTCGAAATAAAATGCCCCACTTAGAGAAGTACAATTTCTGGGTTATACCCCTCTTCGAAATCTGCTGGAAAATGGATACCAACCTACGAATCCGAACTCATTACTTGCCTTCGATCTGGTATGCACCTCTTATGTTCGAAACTTCAACACAGTGTCGATCATAGTTCATTATAACTCTTCAGTGACATAGGACAATTTATCCTACAAAAATCAGCAGATTATCAATGGGTATGTTAAAAATAAATTTCTCTTTATATTTTGAAAAGCCAATAATTTTAGGCCAATTCCATATTTATTTTAATGAAGAACATCTATTACATATTGGGCAAAAACCTTGTAGTGTGTGACATCAAGTTCAGCCGTATACGAAATGTGCCATAGTACTTACTCTTTGGACCATTCAAAAAAATTCACATAGGTAATGTTAAAATCAAAATATTTTACAGCCTTCCTCCCATGATAAATAAAAAAAAAAAAATACAACAAATAAAAAAAAACCAAAGCAAGTCGCCGGAGGACCCCCCTTTTTTCCTCACTCTACAAACAAGCCTCTTGGTGCAGAACGGGTTGGGGGAGGAAGTCTCCTTGGCTGCTGAGGATCCTTGGGGGCCAACTACCCCTCCTGTTACCTCCAGTAAGTCCTACACAGCGGGATTGCTGAGAGGTGTTCAGAGGCCATGCCCCCTTTCTCCAGCACTCTGTAAATGAGCCTCCTAGCGAACTAGTGGTTGGGGGATGAAGTCCTCTTGGATGCTGAGGGTCCTTGGGGGCCAAGAAGTCCTCCTGCTTCCTCCAGTAAGTCCCTTACAGCGGGATTCCTGAGAGCTGGTCAGAGGCCCGCCCCTTTCTCCACCACCCTGCATATGCAACTACTAGTTAAACAAGCATTGGCATAGCTAATAGGTCTCGCTTTGGGACCTTATAAGTGTTTAGCTATGCAACGGTTGATGTTGTTGCACCAAGGATATTGTGCTGCATAACTAAATACTTCTAAGGTCCCAAAAGCGAGACCTATTGGCTATGCCAATGCTTGTTATATTCATGTATGTATTCATGATTCTTGCAATATGGTAGAACTGTACTACCCTTTCACTTTTATCGTACTGCTGATAATATATCTCTGCTATTGTCTGCTGGTTGCTGCAGCATATATATTTTACACTAGAATAACAACTGTTCAATAAATACTTATTGAAACGCCCAGACTGTTTATTATGTGTAACTCTCTGAGACAAACCGAACAAGTAAGCACGAGTGACTGAGCGAAAAGTAGTACATTGTTTCCACGATTCTGAGGGATCAGGGTTGTCATGATCTAAGGTTGCCAGAAACTAATCTCTCCCCGATAAGAGGAGATTCTAGTGGCACTGTGAGCTAGCTAATGCAAAACAGGCTAACATACGCGGTGGGGGTGCACAGAGCCAGTCTGCCACCAAGCCCACAGTTTATGTTATCCAAACGCGCAGGTCCTGCATGGGTACTATAGGAACTACACAACATGGGTGCTACTTGATATTAAAAACTGAAGTGTGGGAATTGGGGGAGCCTTTTACTTACACAGCACCCAGTCCTATGGGCTACCTAGGGCCTACCTTAGGGGTGAACTATGTGTAATAAAATGGAAGTTTAAGGCTTGGCAAGTAGCTTTAAATGCCAAGTCAAAGTGGCAGTAAACTACACACACAGGCCTTGCAGTGGCAGACCTGAGACAGGTTTGAAAGGCTACTTGTGTGTGTGGCACAACCAGTGCTGCAGACCCACTTGTAGCATTTATATTACAGGCCCTGGGTATATGGTATACCACTTTACAAGGCACTTATAAGTTATCTAAATATGCCACTTGGGTATACACCAATGTCACCATGTTTAGGGAAAAGCACATTCACTTTAGCACTGGTCAGCAGTGGTAAAGTGCTCAGAATCCTAAGGTCAGCAAAAAGATACAGTAAAAAGAGGAGGTAAGCAGGCAAAACATTTGGGGGAAGACCACCCTAAGGATGACAGGTCTAACAGCAGGGAAGCCCTAAACACACCCTATTCAAATTCCAATTTGGTAAAGTATCCTAAACACATTTACAGATTGTGAAACCCTTTTCTGAATTGTTACATGGGCTTAGTACATTTGAAAATGGTTTTAGCATTCATAAACTCTTTGATTCACAGAATAAGAGGGTTTGCAAATGCTAACATCCTTCAAGCATCTGGCCCCTATTTCTTTTCAATCAGTCTAGAGACACCAGTGCATGAGATGCATGCTCCCTCTTTTTCATTTTGGGATGCTCTGTTCTGTTGTCTTTGCAAACTTATCTGCAAATATTGTGACATCTCTAGGTGTGCACAATTGGAATAATCAAACATATGCAGCAATACTTTGAATGCAATGCTGAGAAATATAATGATGCATGCAATTGCATTTAAAGCGTACTCCAGCTTTCAATTAACCCTGGGCAGTGAACTCCGCTCTGTTCGCGGAGTTTGCGGAGTTTTCCACACTCCACCCACGGCGGAGCATGCAGGTTTCCCAAAAGCGGAGTTTTTTTCCTCGCTCCCACTCGTCAATGCCAAGTTGGCGAGTGTGAGCAAGGAAAATCGACCTCCCAGGCAAGATTTTTCCTCGCTCGCACTTGCCAAGGTCTAGTTGGCGAGATAGGAAAATCAACCTCTTGGCGAGATTTCTCAACGCGGGCAGTCGGATTTCTCAATGCGAGTGGACGTGGCAGGTCACCACCAGATGGTCTGTGTCACAACCTTTTCACCGGACTCTCACGCCGTTCGCAAAAGTGTCATCAAGCACTGGAAAGTACTGAATGCAGGAGTACTCAATCTAGAACGTCCCTTGTTCGCTTTTCGCAAAGCTAAACACATTAAGGACCACCTATTGCGCGCAGCCCTTCCACCCACAGATGCCAAGGGTACTCTAAATGACCTAATAGGACATTCCAAGTGTGGGGACTGTATTGTTTGCCAAACTACCATTGAGGGTAAAGAATTTGTTTATGACAAAATCAAGCTTGAACGTAAATTCTTTTCGAACTGTAACACCTGTAACGTCATATATGCTGTCTTATGTCCCTGTAACAAAATATTGGCCAAACCACCCAGAAGGCACGTATACGGATTTGCCACCACCGCAGCAGGATATGGTGCAACACTCCAAACGCCCCACTGGTTGAACATTTCCGCGCAACAGGGCACACTGAAGATGATATGAAATGGACAATCATCAACGTGATCAAACCGCCACCAAGGGGCGCTGACATCCATCAGCTCCTTAACAAGGAGGAGCTTAAATGGATTTTGAGAACTGGTAGTATACACACTGGCCTTAACCGCCTTGAATATTGGACCTCTTTACTCTAATTGGCCACCTTGGTCACCTACAATTGACGTTCATGAACTTGATGTCCGTGGTTTCAGTGGAAATACAATGTTTTATTAAAAATAGAAAAGCATTTTTTTACAAATAGACAAGCAATTTTTATTGATGGAGGCTCCCTCTGAGTCCGGATTTTCCATGATTTCTCTCATGCACACGTTTCTTGTCTATCCTTCACACTCCCTATCCTTCATGTCCAGTACAGATTAGTGTAATTTCCCCTTCTCAAGATGGCCGCCATGTTCACATCTCCTTGTCTGGCTTCTACACTCCTGTGCTCTTGGTCACATGATCGTCACTCCTTATATTCTGCCTTCCGGCCACAAGGCTTCTCACGACCGGATACAGACGCTGAGACTCACTTGGTAAGCACGCCGATAACTCTCCGTAAATCTAGTCATTGGGACCACTTGCTCCGGACCTAACCCAACCCCCGCTGTTTTCTATTTACAGGCTTGCCCAGCATTGAGACCGCGAACGCGGCTCCCTCTTATCCTTATGCTGATCCTGGCATTTTAAATACTACGGTAAGCGCGCGCACCACCACAGCGCTCTTGAGTTATTAGGACCACTGGCACCAGCCGTAACTCAGCCTCTAATGCTTTCTAATTACAGGCTTGCCTCACGCCCGGCATTGTGACCGCGAGTGCGGCTCCGGTTAATCTACATGCCGCTCTTGGCATTTTCATCCTAATGGTAAGCATGCCTACAACTCTGGCAGCCTTCAGCCCTCTATGCCTTTTAGTTTGTCACCCCCGCAACATCTAAGGTTTTCCCTTCCAGATCGGTTCAAGCAAATTATCTGGTGCTTGAATCCGGCGGTGTCCTTTAATTCACAAGGACACGTCCTGCGATAACGACAGGACCACTCTGTTGTGCACAGTGCCTTGCCAATGCTCCGTACCCCCCTATGGGGTTAGGTAAGTTTGAGGCCCATCCTTACCCCCCGTCGCCTTCCAGTCTCAGCGCCAATTAATTTATTGACTCCTTTTTGAACTCTCACCCTTCTACAGAACCACTGCTAGTGCCCCTGCGCACCTCGTTCCTTTGCTCCCCATTCAGGGACAATACCCTCACCACCTACTAGGTAACTACATAGCTTCGCCGCTTTCTTCACTTCGGCTAGCGAATAAGTCTTGTTCACCGACTTTATTCTGAATTCGCCAGATCATGCTTTTTGATCCCTGGTTTCACTCTCCCTCTATCCTTTCTCTTCCCCCCCGCACCCCTGTTTTCACGCCTTCCATCCCCGAACACGGTTGGCTCACGTGCACCTTCGGTTTTAATAAAGTCGCGCATCACGTTTGTTATCTCACTTGAGATAACCTCTCGAGCACGTCTGGATGTACTCTCAATTACCCGATTTTAACTTCATGTTCTTTCTTGCTTCCTTTCTTTATTTTTTCCATGGTTTTCGCAATTACAGTTTATTGTATACAGGCATGCTACCCTAATGTCCTGATGATGATCCCACCATTCATTTAAGGGATCGAAACGCCGTCGACACAATGTACACCATATACGTTTACTATATTGTTATGTCCAACATGTAATGGTGTCTCAACTATATTCTGTCTGTTCCATTTGTAATGTGCTCATAAACAGACACGCTTTTTTTGCCTGAACCCTTTACTTGATGTTGTTTGTCCGTTCATGTTAGTAGGACGCAGGCTGTGTCCCACTTAGATTGTTTCCCCTATTTTTTGTTATACTTTAATTGCATATTAAATGCCTGTCGCGGCTGGAAAGAAAGATATAGTACTGATTGAGTCTATATTATTTGTTTTGTACCAGATTATTGTCTAGGGACCACTGTCTTTAGAAATAGGTCACCACCACTGGCATTGAGAAACATTCCGTTCGTGTTGAGAAAACTGCAGTGCGAGCAGAAAATCTACTATAGCAACAGAAAGGAAGCTGCGCCCTCTTGCGCTGTGCATGGTGCCATTCACAATGATTTAATAGCACGGAAAAAACAACCGGTGCTCAAAATCACCGCAAATGACATGACTCTAATGTTTCCCGCCACTCGCGAAAACTGCACGTAGTGCGGCAGAGTTTTTTTGTCACTTCGCGTAGTTCCGCATAGCGGAACTCCACGAACTGCACCCAGGCTTACTTTCAATGCTTTCATAGTAGGAGTTTTCAATGAAAGGGCCTGATCAATTCAATAAAACGGTCCCATCAATGCATATTCCTGCATTTTTCACTAGATAGACTTTTTTTCTGACCATCCTCTAGAATCACCACCTACAGTTATTTGGGTCACGGATGTGTAAGTTTAAACAAATTGCAAACCATTCCCTTGTCCACATCTTCCAAATCAGTTGTAAAAGTTAGCTTCAGGAATAACTGAGTGTTTTTGCATTGGTTATAACAGTGCATTCCAAAAGATTTAGGGTCCGATTACGATGCGGTAAGGAATGGCTCCGACCCTCGGTCGGAGCCATCCTTACCGCATTGTAATCTACTGTTTGTAATAATTTCCGACCGACCCATTTGGATGGAGTCGGTCGGAAATTATTACAAACAGGAGTTCCGAAAGGCTGACGATGGGCTCGGAGAGCCCGTCCGCCATTCGGAAGGCCTGCAGTAATCCCTTGGCCGCCTCTTTCCCGCCAAGGAATTACGATGGCAGTTTCCCACTGCCTTTCTGTGCTGGCCTTTCCGACACAGAAAGGCACTGGGAAACTGTCTTTGGGGGGGCCCCAGCAGCGCCCTCATGGGTGCAAGGCCGCCGAATGGTGCCCCCCTGTTGATCACTGTACCCGGTGACAGGCACCTTGAGGTGCCTTCCACTGGGTGCAGGGATGAACTGCACCTCTGCTCTTTGCTATGAGAGCATGCATTCCGTTCGGAATGCATGCTCCCATAGCAAAGTATAGGATAGCGACCGAACAGGGTTCGATCGCATCCTAATAGCTGGGCTGGAACCGACGACAGGAGGTCGTTCGGTTCCATTTCTAGAGCGATGCCGGACGGACTCTGGTCCGTCCGACATCGCAATCAGGCCCTTGAGTGAGAAGTGAGTGGTGAATATATATAGTTCAAATACTATGAGTGGAAACTCTGATCCCTGTGGAACACCACAGTTGAGCTTATTTATTTTGGCACAAAGAGGGGGCAGTGTAAGACATATCCTAGAGAAAAGATCTAAATGAATCCAGTCAAAGTTACCAGACATAACAACAGTGACCTCGTAATGAGACCCTAAAAGATGGTCCTTTACCCAGTGAACTGGGTTGAACTAGCCAGGGTCAAGGAAACATTATGCATTGTGCTAAATGGTGCATTTTATGTTTGTGAAGTGTAAACTCTAGCAGCTATACAGAAAACATAAAAGTGTGTTTGCTGTATTTTTATGAAAAGCTGCACAAGTGTACCAACCTGGTCTGACCAAGCTTTATGGACCTAGAAGACACTGTTGTGATTGTGGAAACTCATAAAATGAAGAAGCCGGAGAATTGTGGAAAAATAAAAAAAGTGTGAGTTAGGACATTTGGAAAAAAAGCAAAGCGTGGTTGTTGAGTATGAAAGATGGAAAATGTGTTTGTTGGATAATTATGAAAACTTACAGCGTATAAAAAGTTGGGCTTCAAGGGAATGTTTAATGTTGACTCAGGTAAATTCTTTGATGCCCCCTATTTATTTTAGGTTTTTGACCTTTTGACATTTGATTTTCGTTGCAGGCCGAGACCTACTAAATAGGCTGAAGGCACATATGTTCTGCTTAAATTGCGTGCCTTGGTTCTACCAGTGCAGCACCAGAGTCTGTGGGACTCAGAGTGTTCTATCTTCCAATTAGGGTATCTTGCTGACAATGAGGATTATCAAGATATTGATAAAAATGGAATGTGCAGTCCATCCTGCAAATTGCATCTTGGTCAGTAATGTACCTGTCAAGCAGGACATATTCTCCACAAATTAGAATGAATGTAATGCACCTTAGCAAGCTACATTAACCGCTGCCTATCCTGATGTTGGAGCTATGCCTCGTAAATGGTGGCGCCGTCTAGTGGATTGCTGCACAAGAACATTAACAAATATGAAAATGATGCATACTGGTCAATTATAGAAAGTTGCAAAGTCTGCTAAACCACATTTCAAAGCATTCTTATGTCGTCCCAAATGTTTACTATATTACTTGCCAATTGTGCTATAAAATGCACCATTTCACATATAACCTGACAAAAAATCCTTTTAGAGGACCCCTGCCACACACAAAGCAAACCCAAAATGCTGCAGTTGGCACAATGTATGGCATTCCTTGACTTTTACTAGTTGGCCCCGCCTTTCTGACTAAAAGGAGTTGACCAAGGTACAACTTTTAGGGCCTTATGATGAGGTCCCTGTTGTTATACCTCATTAGTCTACCGGTGCCCCAGAGTTACCGATATGCTGGGCAGAAATGCTAGGTATTACAAGTGAGACCATCAGGTTACTCTTGGAAATGCAATTGTTAGGGCATGCTGCTCACAAGCTACACATTGGGCGCCACTAATCTAAAGCCTGTTTCTTTTCTGGATGAAAATCTCCATGGGAATGAAGATATAGTAAGCAGTGATGTAACAAAGGCCCCCACAGACCACACAGTATGTGGGGGCCCGAGCTCCAGTGGGTACCCCTCAGCACAGTACACTGGCCTGAGACTCCCGAGTGAATCTGAGGCAGGACCCTCCATGTACTTTGCAGGAGGGCCCCCTCAAGTTTCGTTACGCCACTGATAGTAAGGAGTCAAGAGATCAAGGAGTGTTTTGAAGGTCTTTGGCAGTGCAGAACTAGAGTGAAGTCATGACTAGAGCGGTTGGCTCCAATCTGGCTTGGTATTCCACAAGAAAAAGCAGATTAGATATTTAGACACCCAGGGGCCTGATATATGAAACTCAGATCAGAAACCAGCATATCCAAATTACTCTCTAACTAGTTTGTGACCTGGGCTTTTGTAAAGCAAGTGAGATACTAATCAATCACTTTGCAAAAATGTGGATTTGCAAGAGGTGACAAATCCACATGCCTAATGAATATTATTTCATCCAGAGTCATTCTCCAGTGATTATGAATGCCTATGAATGATGCAGGGATGGATGCCTGTGATGGACAGCAGATCCCCATCACTGCTTTCACATTCATTCCAATTGAAAATTTATTTTTGAAGTCAGTTGGGGTTTGTGAGAAATTGGGTTGTTGGTTGACTGTGGTGTTGGCCCTGGCCAAGCAACAGCCACAATCCCTGGCAGGATGAACCACAAAACGTCACTAAATTAACCTATGCTTAATCCTGTGCAGTTTGGCACAAAAAGCAGTCAGGCTAATCTTGGAGGCAATGTGTAAAGTATTTATGCAGCACACAAACAAAAATAAAGTGAAAACACAGCACAAGAAAAATCCCACACCAATTTCGAAAAATAGAGTAAATTTTAATACATTATTTGTCACCAAAACAATAAAAAATCCAATGAGTAGAACCGCAGTTATGAATTTTTGAAGTTTTTAGTAAAAACTAACACCTAAAAGATTAAAGCGCCAACCGCAGACATCTGTCGCACGAGACCAAGTCAAAGTTAAAAAATATGGCTTACTGCGATAGAGCGCGGGTCAGATACAAGAAGTGGTCTGGGCCAAGTGAGTGCTTAACTTCGATCTTAGAAAAAGTTCTGAGAAGGTAAAGTACAGCAGAGCAAGGCTGCAGATGGAATCCAAGAAGGGAGCCGCTGGACAAACTTGCGGTGAAGATTTCTAAGTTCGTACTTAGCAACTTTTTGGAAGTTGAAAACCTCCGGCATGACGAAGCAGGAGGCTGACAGATACCCCTTAAGTGAAGGACCATGGAACAGCATTTGCTGCTGTGGAGAAATACGTAGTGGGAGAAGAGCACAGTCAGGCCGATGGGCAATGCACCTGGGATCACCGAGTGGGTTGGTTCCAGTCTTCCCTCAGTTCTCAGAGCACTATTTGGCAAAAAAAAATTCAAAGTCCCAAGTTTTAAGTTTTGGCTGTCTGTTCAGTTTTCTTTGTTCCCATCACACCAGAGCCACCCTGCCAGGGTCTGGGGCCCCTTTAAATGAGACATTAACTGTTTGAATTTAAAAAGGAGCCTGACTCACCCGTCCTTTCAGTTGAAAGAAGAGAGGAATTTCCCTACAAAGAAATCACACGAAGGATGGGTAAGGGAGCAAGTTGGAATATTGGCTTTTGGCTTGCAGTTTTCTGAAGGTATGAAAGCGCGCAAAGGAGATTTACAAGCAGGCAGTGGCACCAGTTATGTGGCAGGAATCTGTTTTGCGCATTTGAAAACATGACAGCAAATGCAGCGCTTCAATCAAAAACTTGAATGTCAACCAGTAAGTTGCTGCATAAAGTTAATCGAATTGAAATGTTTCTTTGTGCTTTTCATACAAGAAACACGACCTGAAAACCACAAAGGAAAAAGAATAAAGTGTTTTTTCCATGTCTATGAGAGACACATGGTCAGTTTAGAAATGGACAAAAACCTACCTGTGATCAAGGCTCCCAAGAGAGCTGAAATGCGTCAGGATGTAGAATGTTGGAAGTGCACTGCTGCATATCCCGAGTGAATAATAAAGTGCTCAAAACCTTTGGAAACAGGATGCTGGCGTCTTCTTGTAATGAGAAGGGTGTGTGGTACAGATAGATGGGGTTCTTCGTTCCCATCACGCCGGAGCCGCCCTGCGAGGGTCTGGGGCCCCTTTAAACGGGGACTTTAACTGTTTGAATTTAAAAAGGAGCCTGACTCGCCCGTCCTTTCAGTTGAAAGAAGAGAGGATTTTCCCAACAAAGAAATCACAAGAAGGATGGGTAAGGGAGAAAGTTGGAATATTGGCTTTTGGCTTGCAGATTTCTGAAGGTATGAAAGCGCGCAAAGGAGATTTACAAGCAGGCAGTGGCACCAGTTATGTGGCAGGAATCTGTTTTGCACATTTGAAAACATATGAAAACAGGACAGCAAATGCAGCGCTTCAATAAAAAACTTGAATGTCAACCAGTAAGTTGCTGCATAAAGTTAATTGAATTGAAATGTTTCTTTGTGCTTTTCATACAAGAAACACGACTGGAAAACCACTAAAGAAAAAAGATTAAAGTGTTTTTTTCATGTCTATGAGAGACACGTGGTCAGTTTAGAAATGGTCAAAAACCTACCTGTGATCAAGGCTCCCAAGAGAGCTGAAACGCGTCAGGATGCAGAATGTTGGAAGTGCACTGCTGCATATCCCGAGTGAATAATAAAGTGCTCAAATCCTTTGGAAACAGGATGCTGGTGTCTTCTTGTAATGAGAAGGGTGTGTGGTACAGATAGATGGGGTTCTTCGTTCCCATCACGCCGGAGCCTCCCTGCCAGGGTATGGGCCCCTTTAAACGGAGACATTAACTGTTTGAATTTAAAAAGGAGCCTTACTCGCCCGTCCTTTCAGTTGAAAGAAGAGAGTATTTTCCCTACAAAGAAACCACACAAAGGATGGAGGGAGCAAGTTGGAATATTGGCTTTTGGCTTGCAGTTTTCTGAAGGTATGAAAGCGCGCAAAGGAGATTTACAAGCAGGCAGTGGCACCAGTTATGTGGCAGGAATCTGTTTTGCGTATTTGAAAACATATGAAAACAGGACAGCAAATGCAGCGCTTCAATCAAAAACTTGAATGTCAACCAGTAAGTTGCTGCATAAAGTTAATTGAATTGAAATGTTTCTTTGCGCTTTTCATGCAAGAAACACGACCGGAAAACCAGTAAAGAAAAAAGAATAAAGTGTTTTTTTCATGTCTATGAGAGATACGTGGTCAGTTTAGAAATGGACAAAAACCTACCTGTGATCAAGGCTCCTAAGAGAGCTATAACGCGCCAGGATGTAGAATGTTGGAAGTGCACTGAATGATATCCAGAGTGAATAATAAAGTTTGGAAACAGGATGCTGGCGTCTTCTTGTAATGAGAAGGGTGTGTGATATATATATATGATCGTGAGCAAGGTCTTGTGTTAAGACCGAAAGGCGTTGATCTGTAGCTTTCTTTGAAAATAATGAGCTGAATATTTAGAAAATAAAAGAAGAATTGTCTTGCAAATGCGGAGTGCGATCCGGTTCCTTGATGAGAGGAGGTTTTGGTGATAAGTAGCGGTTTGGCTCAACCACGAGGATCCCGCACTGGTAATTAGAGAGCCGAGCCCCGACGAAAGTAAGCCTGCTTTGGAGGATATATTATATATATATATATATATATATATATATATATATATATATATATATGTATAAATATGTATATGTATATATATAAATATGTATATGTGTATATATATATATATATATATATATATATATATATATATATATATACACACATATATATATATACACATATATATATTCACTGAAAAAACCATAGGTTTCAGATATGTTATAGTTACAAATTAGCATTTAAAAACCTTTGAAATTCACTGAAAAAACCATAGGTTTTAGGGACAGTTATAGATAGTTGGACATTTCACTCGTACAAAACCCGTGAAATTCCCCCGTTATAGTTAGTTCAGCTAACTATAACTCGCGCCCCCGCAATGCACTGCTGATGACGTCACATATTACATCACTCATGACATGGTCAGTGACATCAGGAAACTGAGAGGACTGAGAGAACTGGTGTTCTGGGCGGGGGAAATGGTTCCGGGCGGATATCCGCCCGGAACCATTTCCCCCGCCCAGACACCAGTTCTCTCAGTTTCCTCGATTACAGGCGCACCCGCCTGTACCACACCGGATTTACTGACCTTAATCAAACGCACTCCCTACGGTTTCGTATACTGTGCATCCCGCACGCTGCTGTGACATGTCGCCACAGACTTCCTCTTTATTTTAGGTCAGCAGTCAACTTGTGGCTCACCCGCCCTGGTTCAGAATCTTTCTCCCCTTCTACTCTCACCTTGCGGTGGATCACCTACCTTAGTCCGCCTCTTACCCCCTTGCCGGTTTGGAATTTTCACCGGCCACTTGAAACCACCTTTTCATTGTACCACCACTCAGCCCTGAAGAGTCACGGATTACTACCCCTATGTGACGAAACACGTGTCGGCTGGTTGCTTTTCTTTGTTGCTATATTAAAAACTTATGATTATCATTCTGGTGTAGACCATCAACATTTCTACTAAACGAGACATTTCTACCAGTATTATACCCTCATTACGTGTGCCCAGGACCGTACCTACTTTATTTGTGTGGATTTCTATCCACACTATTACGGGGGTTTAAGGGCATTTCCCCCGACCTGGCTTGCACCGTGCATACTCCAACCATAACTAAGACATAGCGCGAACTAGCTTGAGCGCCATTCTTCCTGTCGATACTAAAACCCCCACACTAACACAAAATGTTGGATTGTGGCGGTGTAACATTTACTATTTCCACTCCACTTGCTACAACATTAGGTAAAGTGTTGGATTTAGGAGGGGTAAAAATTACTATTCTCACTACAGTCAGTGCAACAGCAGGGAAAACGTTGGACTTAGGAAAGGGGGAACAATTTACTATTCCCGCTCCAGTCACTGCAACAGTAGGGAAAGTGTTGGATTTAGGAGGGGAAACATTTACTATTCCCACTCCAGTCACTGCAGCAGTAGGCAAAGTGTTGGACTCAGGAGCGGCAACAATTTACTATTCCCATGCCACTCGGAGCAGCAGTAGGGAAAGTATTTGATTGCAGAGGCGTAAACTTTACTATTTCCACTCCAGTCTGTGTAACAGCAGAGAAGTGTTGCAGTGCGGAGGGGCGAAATTGACTATTCCCCTCTAATCTGTGCAACTGTGGGGAAAGGGTTGGACTTAGAAGGGGCAAAATGTATTATTCCCACTCCAGTCTGTGCAACAGTAGAGAGAGAGTAGTTCACTTCAAACAAATAAAATATTTTGACAACTACAATAAATAACAGCAAATATAATTATTTAAATCTAAAATATACATATTTTTATTTACATAAAAATTCATATTCATTACAATGTTTAATAAATATTTTAAATTAAAACAAATAATAGTTGAATAATTGAAATACCACGCTATATTTTCACAATTATAACAATCAACAAATACATTTTTATTTACAATAAAAATCCTACCTCAATTAACACATAACGTAATAAATAGCAATTTTTTAAACAATACATAACAATTTTACTTTTATTATTAATTAAAATATTTCCTACCCTATACCTCTGCAAAGTACACAAAACAAACCTAAAATATATCTTACAATTATAATAATTACAAATTTTACATAATTAACTATCAATTAAACAATTAATATTAATTAACTAATAATAAAATGATTATATTTAATTAACTTCCTACAAATCCAACAACATTCACCTAATATATAGTTTAAAAAATCTTCATTATTTAATTTACATAATTAATTATCAAATAAAAAATAACAATTAACAAATAATAATGTAATTATATTTACATAACTTCCCACCTTTTACTCCTACAAACACAACAAGCACCTCATATATAACTTAAAAAATGTCTTAATAGCACAATATATATAATTAATCAATTAAATAATAATTAATAATTAACATTAATTATGAATTATTATAATTATTTTTCCTTCACATCCTTCACCTCTACAAAAACCACAACCTACATCAAAAATATTAATAAATAATTAAGTTAATTATACAATATACATAATTAATTATCAATTAAATAATTAATAATAATTATAAATACATTATTACATAATTTTTAAATAAATTACTTCTCCACCCTATACCCCTACAAACCCCACAACTCGCACCTAAAACGTAATGCAATTAAACAAATTAATTACACAGTTTACATGATTAATTATCAATTAAATAATTACTATTAATTAATTACTCATAATTAAAATACTTCTTACCCTATACCCCTACAAACCTCACAACCCGCACCTAAAATTTTGCGCAATTAAAAGCATTGTTTACACAATTTCAATAACTAATTATTAATTAAATAATTCATATTAATTAATGATTAATTATTACTCATAATTAAAGTACTTCCCACCCTATACCCCTGCAAACCCCACAAACCGCACCTAAAATTTAGAGCAATCAATTAAAAGCATTATTTACACAATTTCCATAATTAATTAATAATTAAATAATTAATATGAATTAATTATTAATTATTATTAAATTACTTCCCACCCTGTACCCCTACAAACCCTACAACCCACACCTAATATGTAACACAATTAAAAAAATCAATTACACATTTAACATAACTAATTATTAATTGAATAATTATGATTAATTAATAATTCATTATTCATTATAATTAAATTACTTCTCACCCATACACCTACAAACCCCACAATGTGCACCTAAAGCTTAACACAATTAAAACAAATAATTCACAATTAACATAATGAATTATCAATTAAATACTTAATACTAATTAGTAATTAATTATAATTATTATTGAATTACTTCCCACCCTGTACCCTTATAAATCCCGGTTTAATCAAGATGGAGGGAAGGAAAAGCTATGGTCCATTCGGCTTCCATACGTCAGTACAAAAATCAAAAAGAGGGGGAGAATGGACCACTTGTCCTGTGTACCAGGGTCAGGTTCGTTATTGTTCTGTCTAAAAAAAACCTCATTCACGTACAAAGGATTCGGGCGGGATATCTTGATTCTCTGCCTTTCTCTAGCGTGACAGCATCATCATAGGGTTTATTCTGAGAATATGCTGACCTCCACCTGGAGGAAAACCAACTGGTATTGCAGTAGTGTCCAGAGATAAAAAGTGAAGTGCCCTTGTGAAGTGAGTTAAAATTCCCTACATCACCATATAGGTAAGTACTTTAATGAGTTTGGTGGTGTGGAAAATTAAAAACAAAGTGGTGCGTGCATAGAACGAGTTACCAATCTACCGCACTGTTGGTGGTTGACATGTTTCAGCCTCGCTGTTCATCTGGAGGCTTTCTTCAGGACCGGTAGGTATGTAGTGGCACGTTGTGGTGACTACTAGAAGCGGTTAACTTACCACTCCTATTCTGTAGAGTCAGATCAATTGTACCTGTAACTGGAATAAAAGAAAGGTGTAGTTGTATACTTTCTCTTATGGTATACCCTAGATGGTGATACTTGCTAAGGCTATTTGCAGCTTGCTGCAACAACTAATCTAAGCATATTAACACTGTGAGGAGTCAATGAGGAAATAAGCAAATCTTGTAGGAACCTCGTGGTATAGGTACGGCACACTTGGTAACATGTTGATGCAATTGGCGCTCATGCCCGGATGTTAGGTAATGCAACTTAGTCATGCTGTATGCGCGCTGGTAAAAGATTCTTGGTGTCCGTGATAAAAATAGTGAAATAAATAAGAGCGATGTGGCCAACATATAGCTACATTTTGGAAAAAGATTCTGGTACGAGATGTCATCGTGGGTAATTACTATTATCACAGATTTCCTGTTAATTCAAACAAGCTTTAGTACACGCACACTGTATATAATCAAATATGTCACGACAGCGACCATGCGTCTCCCATCCCTGTCAACCTTTTCGTTGCGTTAGGCTAAATAACAGTTTCACACGATCCCAGATGTAACGCTTGATTGAATTAACAGGAACTCCGTGATAATAGTAATTACCCACGATGACATCTCGTACCAGAATCTTTTTCCAAAATGTAGCTTTATATTGGCCACATCGTTCTTATTTATTTCACTGGAGTAATGTAGCCACTATTTTTATCACGGACACCAAGAATCTTTTACCAGCGCGCATAGAGCATGACTAAGTTGCATTACCTAACATCCGGGCATGAGCGCCATTTGCATCAACATGTTACCAAGTGTGCAGTACCTATTCCACGAGGTTCCTACAAGAGGTGCTTATTTCCTCATTGACTCCTCACAGTGTTAATATGCTTAGATTAGTTGTTGCAGCAAGATGCAAATAGCCTTAGCAAGTATCACCATCTAGGATATACCATAAGAGAAATTATACAACTGCACCTTTCTTTTATTCCAGTTACAGGTACAATTGATCTGACTCTACAGAATAGGAGTGGTAAGTTAACCGCTTCTAGTAGTCGCCACAACGTGCCACTACATACCTACCGGTCCTGAAGAAAGCCTCCAGATGAACAGCGAGGCTGAAACATGTCGACCACCAACAGTGCGGTAGATTGGTAACTCGTTCTACGCAAGCACCACTTTGTTTTTAATTTTCCACACCACCAAACTCATTAAAGTACTTACCTATATGGTGATGTAGGGAATTTTAACTCACTTCACAAGGGTACTTCACTTTTTATCTCTGGACACTACTGCAATACCAGTTGGTCTTCCTCCAGGTGGAGGTCAGCATATTCTCAGAATAAACCCTATGATGATGCTGTCACGCTACAGAAAGGCGGAGAATCAAGATATACCGCCCGAATCCTTTGTACATGAATGAGGGTTTTTTTAGACGGAACAATAACGAACCTGACCCTGGTACACAGGACAAGTGGTCCATTCTCCCCCTCTTTTTGATTTTTGCCCTTATAAATCCCACAACCTGCTACAGCACTAAAAATGCAAATAAACTTATAAATTAAATTTAAAAACAACTAAAATTTATAAACTATATTAAAGAACATTAACAATAATTATACAAACAATTTACAACATATACTACGAACATATATGCTAAAATATATCAAAATGCTTAAAATTCGATATTATTAACAGCAATATTTCTGACAATGATATTAACAGCATAGATATTTTTAACATCGATATTTCTCACCATAAAATCGATTTTCTTGTCAACTATATTTTTGCACACAGTATTTCTGCATCGTGATATGTCAAACTCGATATTTCTGCTCCTCGATATTTTTTTTATATATGTTGTCTGAATACCCTTCTTTGTGGTGAGCTTGAGGATTATGCTCCAACAGGGTGGTGGTCTTGGCAGAGTCTCCCTGATTGATAAGTTCTGTTAGTGGTGAATATATGGGTAGAACAAAATACATAGGGCTCTATTCACAAAGGTGAGACAAAAGTCTAACTTTACTACTTTCGGTATTCACAAAGGGCATTTGCGAGTAGTAAAGTTAAACGTTTGTCTCAGTTAAACTTAAGTCTTGGTCTTAAGTTTAACTGAGTACTTCTGCCCAATGCTCTTTACTATACATGGTAACTTTTTGTTAATAAAGTTTCTATTGCTTCTGTATTTTTGGATAATTTTCACTCTGAATCTGGTCAAGCTCTTCACAATTGAAATGGCAAGGGCTGATCTTTACATCCGAGCCCACAAGTACTGCGTTGTCACCATTGCACTTACAAACAGCCCTGTATGTGCCTACTCAGATGCCAAGATGTTGTAAGAGTACATTATACTGTCAGTGTTCCCTCACCAAAAGCAAGATGCTATTTGAGTACAGTTCTTCAGAAGATGTGTGAAGTCAAGTCGACTTGCTTGTTGACACCGTGAAAACTACCAGCTTTGCTGCTGTTCTTGCAACATTTCTTGTAATGTGGTAGGAGAATTGAGAAGCGTTCAACTGAGGCATGGTATAGGTCAGGGCCTCTGGTAGTTGTGCCTCAAAGCACTCAGCATCTTCATGCATCCTGTCTGGGGGTCAGAGAAGGCCCGGGCAAAATTTTTGATTGCACTGGTAAAATTTGTGTATCTCCAGAATTACTCATTACAATTGTTACACGAAGTTCCTGAAACTACACCATTATGCCTTGTCACATAATCATACTGCAGTTGAAGCAAAATTATAGAGCAGGAGCACAGGAAAAATTCCAATGACCCAAACACGAGCAGCTGTCATTTGCAGTTCATGTGTTTTTGGATCTAAATTTAGGTCTGGCGTTAGCCAGGGCTTTTTGATTTCACTAAGAAGATATGTAAATATTCATACTTAAAGGGTCTTTCAGCCACCTCTCTTCATCCTTTGGTCTGTTGTTGCTTTATTCACATTTTGCTTTGGACTACTACAGCATGCAGCAATGGGCCAGCCTACTTCAGCCACTGTCTAACTGCACTTTGAGTCATTGCATTTTGCTCTTTCACAACGAGCAAATCCGCACACAAGTGCCAGTGTTTTTGTTTTCAATTTATTGTTCAGTGTTGCCTTTGTGTTTACAGCCTGATGTGATAGCAGGATGCTACCAGATGTGAGTACAGGGCACATGCCAGATTTATCAGTTCCTACTGCTAATGCTGTTGTATATTACTTTTCAGTGGCCTTTCTTTATCTGACTTCTGGTGTTTCACAACATACTAGTTTGTGCCCATTTGAAAATGTTCTTTATAAAGTAATCCTCTTTTAATATGCATGCAATGAAGTGCATTCATAACTGCACTTTTGTGTGTCATGCAGGTATGTATTTTAAGTGAAGACTTCAATTTTACTTGTAAACACATTTAGCCCGTTTGCTATGCTTGTATGGCTTTCTAGTTTGCGCCCAGTGCTCTTGTATGTTGTGCTTATATAGACATTTAAATATTATATTACTAATTAAAGCTGTGCTGTTTATTCCAATTATGCAGATAACCTTTCTCCAGTGCTGAGACACTCCTTGGAGTAGGTGTGCACTCTACAAATGCCTTATCTATCTATCTATCTATCTATCTATCTTTTCAACCCTATCTGTGTCAAGGCCAATTCAACTCACCTGGATTTCCAGGCCCCTGCAGAAGTGAAGACTGTCCGCCAATGCTCCCTGCAGCCAGACCCCAACCTGCTGTTAAATAACAATAAGGCTAAGGAATCGCTGCAAAGGTGGTTAAACCTAGTTAATTATGAGCAACGCTAAGGCTCGGAGGGCTGAAAATTGTTAAATTGATCCTGTGGGGAAATACTTTTAATTCATTGTTTATAATTGTGTGAGCTGTGTTAAAGCTCAGGGGGCTATCTTCTTTTAAAAACAACGTCAGTTCTGCACTTGCACTTTCTTGAGCAGCCATCTTGGTCAGAGCTCTAGTAGCTGCACCCTCACTCGGGAGCTACTTAAGGGGCGGATGACGCGACCGCATTGCGGTTAAACTTAGTTCATTACAAGCAACGCTAAGGCTCGGAGGGCTGAAAATTGTTAAATTGATCCTGTGGTGAAATACTTTTAATTCATTGTTTTTAATTGTGTGAGCTGTGTTAAAGCTCAGGGGGCTATCTTCTTTTAAAAACAACGTCAGTTCTGCACTTGCACTTTCTTGAGCAGCCATCTTGGTCAGCGCTCTAGTAGCTGCACCCTCACTCAGGAGCTACTTAAGGGGCAGATGATGCAACCGCGTTGCAGTTAAACTCAGTTCATTACGAGCAACGCTAAGGCGCGGAGGGCTGAAAATTGTTAAATTGATCCTGTGTTGAAATACTTTTAATTCATTGTTTTTAATTGTGTGAGCTGTGTTAAAGCTCAGGGGGCTATCTTCTTTTAAAAACAACGTCAGTTCTGCACTTGCACTTTCTTGAGCAGCCATCTTGGTCAGCGCTCTAGTAGCTGCACCCTCACTCTGGAGCTACTTAAGGGGCAGATGACGAGACCGCGCAGCAGACACACGCAGCGGGTTCACCGCTGGCAAGCCCGTCTGCACCCGTCCGGTCGGGGCCAGGGGCCACAACTCCTGCATCTTTTTCTACAAATAGTTACTTTTAAAATGCAGATCAGCTTCGACAGCTAAAGGGAGCAATTAAGGACAACTGTTCACATTCTATCGAACCTGGCAGTATGGATACCGGCTGCTCACATTGTTCTTTTAAACTGTTGCTGTTCTCCCAAACCACCTTGCCCTATCAGAAATTATATAAAATGCTTTTGCTGAATTGTAGGTCGCTGCCTAAACATGCGGTGGAAATCTCTATTTTGTTAGAGGAAGAATGTCCAGAAGTCTTGTTTTTAACAGAAACTTGGCTTAATACAGGATCTGATCCCGATCTTGTTCAAGCCCTTCCTCCGGGCTACCTTATCCAGAGGTTAGACCGGATTTCAGGTAAAGGTGGCGGGATCGCCATCATTCATAAAAGTCAACTTACCTGTCGTACTTCCGTAGGTCCGTTACCAGACTGTGAGAACATCTCATTTACAATAGGATTTGCACCCACGTTCACTTTGTCAGGTATTTTAATCTATCGTCCCCCTGGGGCATTGGGTCAATTTTGTAAATTACTGCCTGATATGGCTGCTAATCTAACCAGTGTCCTCACTAATTTTACGTTATTAGGTGATTTTAATCTTCATTTCGATGACCCCTCACATGTGCCGCAGCGGAGATAATTAATGACCTTGCAGCCTATCAGTTTAAACAAAAAGTTATCAATCCGACCCATGTGAGGGGCCACCTACTAGATCCTATTTTCTCCAATATGGATGAATTAGCAGGAAGGGACCCCATTACAGTACCCTGGTCCGATCATTTTCTTATTTCATTTATCTGGACCCCCATCTGCGCCACGCCATCAACCAGGCCGGTCAGAATACTGTCCCGTCTCTGGCCTAAACTCCCTTCTGAACAGTGGATCTCGGTCTTAGAAAATACTAAGCCGATCCCTGACCCTGATCCCATAATTGCTAACGAAAATTTTAATAAATGGATAGAGAGCTCATTAGACCGGGTTCTCCAGCAGAAATGGACCCAGATGAAAGTTGGGACCAACAGAACGGCATGGTATTCCCCTAAGCTCCATGAGCTAAAACAAACCTGCAAGAAACTCGAAAGAATTTGGAGAAACGTTTTCTCCTTAACCAAGAAATTGGAATATAGGGAGGCCATTAAAATGTATAAAGCAGAAATTAAACTGGCCCAGGCCTCATATTATGAAGAAAGAATTTCCTTGGCAGCCAATTCCCGCGAAATTTTTCACATTGCGAAAAAACTGACCAGAGGCCCTCTACCTCCAGCCACATCTGACGCTACCGGCTTATGTTGTAACAATCTGGCAGATTTCTTTTATGTCAAAATTCAAGCCATTTATACGTCATTTCCCCTTGCAGATAGCCATAACAATCATCAAACATTGGATATTAGTCCTCAGAGCAGGGAACATTACTTGGAGGTAATTCCCCTGAATGGACTCTGAATCATTCAAAACCATCTCGACGCTCGTGAAGAGTGGGTCGCCCAGAGACCAAGCTCCACTTAATATTTTGAAGCAAGCATCCGGAATTGTCTCCCCTACCATATTGGAGCTGATTAATGCCTCCATTTCCACTGGAGTGGTCCCCCCTCCGTGGAAAAGAGCGATGGTGAAGGCATTGTTAAAAAAGCCTAGTTTTGACCCTGATCTCCTGGGATACTATCGCCCCATCTCACTTCTCCCAGGGATCAGTAAAATGGTGGAAAAACATGTTAATTCAGTACTTTATACGTTCCTGGAGTCCCATAACCTTCTCCACCCTTCACAGACTGGCTTTCGACCACTACAGGGAACAGAAACTGCCCTTCTAGCAGTAGTCAAAGAGTCCAAGAAGATTCTGGATGCTGGAGGCACCACTGTTGTTATCCTCCTGGACCTCAGTGCAGCCTTCGACACGGTCAATCACCAAATCCTGGTCCATAGACTCATAAGTTTGGGGGTGACTGGTAAAGCCGTAGTATGGCTGCAATCATTCTTGAAAGATAGATCCTTCCCGGTCTTTGAAGGTGTTGTTACCTCAAAACTGATGCCCCTCCGCTGCGGGGTTCCACAGGGATCATCCTTGAGTCCCACCCTATTCAATGTTTATATGAGCCTGCTTCCTTTCGGGGTTCATATAGTGACCTACGCAGACAGCACTCAACTTGTCGTGACACTTAACCATTCTGATAATTCCTCTCTTGGCCTTCGTCCCTGTCTGGAAGAGGTAGCCAAGTGGATGAACCATTCATATTTGAAGTTGAATGGAGAAAAGACAGAGATGATGCTTCTAGGGAATTCCTCCCTTTTTAAAGCAGAAGTAATGTGGCCAGCATGTCTGGGCTCCGTTCCTGCTCCCAAGACCCAGATGAAAAGTTTAGGCATCTGGCTTGATCAAGATCTGAGCTTTAAGATACAGGCGTGGAATGTGGCGGCTTCCTGCTACGGCATCCTAAGGATGCTTTGGAAAGTCCTCCCACTTCTTCCCTTTCGGGCAAGAAGGCTTATGGTCCACGCACTCATTCTTTCTCACCTGGACTACGGGAATGTTTTTTATTTAGGAGCCCCATGTGCTACCATCTCAAAACTCCAGACGGTGCAAAACTGCGAACCGTCAATCTGCGAAACCATCCCTGAAATCTCTTCACTGGCTCCCCATCCAGGAGAGAGTTAATTTTAAGGCCATGTGTATTGTCCACAAGACGCTACCTGGGAAGGGACCGTCCATCAACCGCTCCATTGTCCGGCCTTACCTTGCGAATAGACGCCTGCGATCAGGCGACCTGTACCTTGCCGTAGTTCCCAGGATCAATAAGGCCAGAAGTGGTGGCCGCCTGTTTTCTTACAATGCCGCCAGGATGTGGAATACTCTTCCACTTCAATTACGCAAGGAATCCAACTATTTGGCCTTTCGTAAATTGCTAAAAACTTGGCTCTTCCCTTAGTGTGGTTGTGGTGTCTACTGTTTGACCGCTGTTAGCGCCGGGATGCCCTTGGGTAGCTACACGCTTAATAAATGCTTTGTCTGTCTACCTACATGTCTATCTATCTACCTGTCAGTTTGTCTGTCTACCTGTCTATGTATCCATTGGGCTGTTTACCTACCTGCCCATCTATCTATGCAACCCTATCTATCTGTCTGTCTATCTTTATATCTGTCATCTGTCTATCTTAGCAACCTTATCCATCTACATTTATCTTAGCAAACCTATCCATTTCAAATCAATCTTCCCAGCCCTATCTATTTCTAATCTATCCTTTCAGACCTATCAATCATTTCAAATCTATCTATCTCATCTCTATCTGTGTGTCTTTGCAAGCCTCTCTACCTGTCTTTCATTGTAATCCTCTCTGTCTGTCTTTGCAAGCCTCTTTGTCTGTCTGTAATAAAAGTTTACAAAAACATTAATAAAACATTTGCGAAGCAAGAGGCTGACAGCAAATGCCAGCCCGATTGGCTTTTTAGGTCTTGTGTCAGCCAAGACATTTTGATTTTACTAAAATTATGTGCATAACATAGTTAGTTGTAGGGGTTTTCAGCCAGACTTCCTCCATTAGTCTGCTGTGTCAATCACATTTTTCTTCCCCCCACTCCTGCATGCATCATGGGGCAGTGGGTCAGCCCACTTCAGCCACTGACTAACTTAACTGTGAGTTACGGCATGCTGCCCCTTACAAGGAGCACATCCACACGGGAAATAGTTCCCTTCAGTGCCAAGGACTTCAATGGTAATTTGTGCTTTTTTTGGAGACCCAAAAAATATTGGATTTGCCAATGCTTGTTTAGATTTGAATGCTGCTTTGGATGCATTTTGCGCTGAAATATAGTGCTAAATAAATTATTTGCATTTTGCATTATGATGTGTAACTTACCCAAAATTTTATGGGGCTGATTCACAGAACTAACCTAAGACAAAATCCTAAACTTACTACTTTTGGTATTCACAGAAGGCACTTACGATTTTTGGCATTCACAGAATGCACTTATGACTTCTAATTTTACGTCCGCACTTGGGCCAGAATTTCCGCACCTGGAGTAGAAATCCCGCACTTGTGCCGGAATTTCCACTCCTGGGCCGAAATCTCCGCTTCCGGGCCGGAATACCCGCATTTGGGCCTGATGATCATTTCAAGTGCCTACCATCCCCCACCATGCTCCAGCTGAAGTCAATTAACACTAACTTCAAGACCAGCACCACAAACCATATAAAAGCAGCACACATTCAAGGAACAGGTTTGGCCACAGAGTTCCTGTTTTCATTTGCTGTTCATCGCTAGAGGAAAATGTACCAAATGAGGAGGAAGAAGAACTTCACTACTGAGGAGACCACCATGATTGTGGAGTTTCTTGTGAGGCACCACAAACGCCTATATGGTCTCCCACCTTACTGCACCAGTGGCACATAGAAGGTAGCTCTATGGTAGCATTTAGCCACTGCTGTCACAGCATTGGGGGAGGATGTGCGCACAGTCCGTGACATCAAGAAAAAGTGGCAGGACAAAAAGTTGAGGGTGAAGGAGAAGTACTCCAGGATCGAGTTGAACAAGATTCTCCCTGCCCCACAATCTGGAACACGCCTCTGTATCACCCCACTTGAGAAGGATGTCCTCACTACAATCCACCCCCACATGCTCCATGGGCTACCTGTGAGTGATGTCCGCAACGTGGTACCAGGTAAATGGGATGACAAGAATGAGTATATAAAAAGATTGTCTGTGTTGCACTGCCATTGTGAGTAAGGAAGTTGTCCATGGTTTAGATAAAAATATAGTCAGTCATCGGCTCATGTGCTTCCCTCTGTATGTTGCATCACAAGTCCCAGAATCCTTTGTATTAGGAATGGCAAATCCCTTTCCCACTATTTAAAACATTGGCCCAGTACTGCTGCCGTATATACCTAACACTGTTAAGTAGCAGTAGACAAAGTGCCCCTTCCACTTATCCAGACGCGGCTGGGTCAGTCAAGAACGTAATGGGGTGGGGGTTGCGGTGCAGAAGAAAATCTACTGACAACGAAATAGGGAAAATAAATACAAATTAGCCAAAAAGTAACTCACCTTGTGCCTGCCAAAATCACAAAGCAGAAGGTGAGAGAATCCTTATTTTAAAACATTTCATTCCCATATTCCGTTGTCTATTTCCCACCCTGCCACGCCATTACATCCCCAATGCGCCACTGCTCCTACCTGCACCGGCCGTGGCAATACTTCACAATACTGTTAGCATGCAGAAGATATGAGGAAATGTCTGACAAGTTCCACATGTACATTTTCCATTTGGTGACTTTTCTCTCTTCTCACCTATTGACACATTCAGCCAGAGTACAGACCACCACAGTAGCAGAGGTCCCTGCATCTTCTGGGAGGAAACAACATCATACAGAGCAGCGCAAACCACCCTCACTAACTGGTAAGTCAAACTGGTCAGGAGATGGTCATAATGCATACATTGTCAGCAGACAACAGAGGGACATATAGGTCCCAAATCTCAAAGGTAACCAGAGAGGAAAAACTAGCTTTACAACTATTGGAATTCTGAAAGGACATTTACATTTAGCAAATGACATATGTGAATAGCGAAAGACAAAATATAATATATCTAGGCTCATCATACCTTTGTGATTTGTGAACATTACACGTATTCCACCAACAGTTCCAGAACTGTGAACTCAATCCTGGAATCGAGTGCCACAACAAGTCAAAAACAAGTCCCCACTATATTGTAATTGTTTTTGTAGACTAAATCAAGAAATCCAATGTTAACAAATATGACAATGATGAACAAGAAGTGAGATACAATTGTCAGGAGTAGTGCAAATGCATTCACTGTCCAACTTAGAATATCTTTTCTATACATGAAATTGTCCAGTCCACCCAGCTGGTTATATATGTTATCATCGGATGGCATGTTTTTTGGCCATTAACAAAACACGATAGTGGACCTTACTTCAGGATTTGTTGTCATGTCAATTTGATATACGTTGCTTCTAGGCATTGGGGCCATTATAAGTTGAATGTGGGATCACTCATGATATTTAGTGCTACACACTTCTGCAAAGGTAGTGCCCTCAACTGCTCGTGCTTATCCTTTGTGCCTGAAATTGAGTGCATCACATGTGGCAGCAGAAATGTAAAGTTGCAAACACACTTATCATTGTAGGTCCAATGATGTCCTCCCAGATTCCAAGACCCACATTGACTTCTGCTACAAGGTTGGCTGTGACATCTGGTCAGGGACCACGCAAAGGGCAGGTGCGGGGCCATGGTAAGTAAACCCAAGAATAATGTACCTGAATGCTCATGAAATGTGCCTTTAATCTCCACTGTATGTTGTATGTGTTTTACATCACTGTTGTCCTGTATCACAATATGCCTACACATGGCATTTAACCACATACCAGATCACACCATGGTGGCCATTGAAAGGATGACACAAAATGTATGCTAAGTGAGTGCAGAATGGACATAAAGTAGTACATAGTGTCATATGAAGTGTCCTAGACACAACTGGATTGTAATTCAATGATATGAAAACTCTCTTGCAATATATCAATGGTAAAATCCTATTGAAATTGGTGTGGATGAGGCTCACACTGATGCCAGTTGGATTCTTTTGAGATGGGTGTATGGGCTGCTAAGGTGAATCTTTAGGAAGTGAATTTTTCAAATCACTTGGCTGAAAAGTACAACGCAAATCCAGTGTAGGCGGCAACCATCAAAGCTTCTCAACTTACCCACAATGTGGGATCCTAGTCAAATGTTGCATTCTGCTTGTCTCCTCTGCTACTGTATTCACCTATATAAGTGAGTGATTGACATATGAGGTTAGGATGTCTGCTGTACAAGACATCATCCTTTGTCAGCTAAGTACTACCATGATGTTGGAAATAGAGTATGGGAACAGAGGACACTCAAAGGATGGACATAACAAATGTGTGATCTCTCATTCCAAAAAGAGCCTTGTGACTTCATGGGTAGGGAAGCACAAATGACCCACAAAATGTACCTGACTATTGCACATCTCACACATGAACTCTGCAATGCAATGTCTGAACTGATGTGCAAATGTGAAACTGGTCAGCCTGGTGATGTACACTCCTTTCGACTTGTCAACAGACATTATACTCATGAAACATGTTAGTCTTAATGGTGAAGGTGTAATCAATGTAATGCGGAGGAGTCCTGATTATTTATCCCCTTCCTTACAATATCATTAACCTTCTCATACAGGTTTGTCTGTTGATGTGTCATCTCATTTATGTCAGTGCTGTGTGGAGGTAACAGCTGGCAATTGCTGCATGTGAGCAGGGGCCCACATGTAAAGTCCATGAGGTAAACATGCTGCACATTGGCTATGAATATCCTGTCAATGGTCATTGAGAATGACTATACATGTTAGCTCATAGCTACCATCTGGTGTACTGAAATATGGACATGTATGTCTCATCACAGCTGCTGACAGGATGACACTAGTGCAGCGTACAACCCCATCCCGGGGAATGCAAGACATCCTGGCTGCAGCAGTGAAATCCTCTCGCACCTGTCCATCAGGTAAGTGTGGCATGAAGTGTTTCCCTATCATAGATTAAAAAATCCTGCCAAAGATCCAAATCCCCGTCTGCATAGAATATGCAGTTGTTGTTTACAAAGTTGCATACATACCATTTCATTTCCATAAGTGTCACATGTGCCTGCTTGTAAATTAGTAAAGCAGATCATTGAGTATGTTATCACTTCCCTCTCCAGCTGCTGGAAAGGGACCACTTCATCAACTACACCTATGAGGAGCCAGGTTCAGCAGTTAACATCAGGGGGGTACGCAAAGGGACACAAAGCTGTGGCTGGAGCTGGTGAGTTTGCTTGTGCATTCTACATCTCCATTCAACACCTCAGTGCTATGGCGTGAGCTGTCACATGTAGGGGTACCCAAACCAGGTCACATGTGTTTCATCTGCTGATGCAAAGTACAGTAGAACCAACCCTTGTGTTGCACCACATCATATACCAGGTCAATTACTTATCCTGTTGCAACCTCTGTGTTCCAGGGGTTGATGACTATGAGGAGGACGGACCTTCCACCAGTGTTGGGCGATGGGCAAACAAAGGGGAAAATCCATTGCTCCTCCAGGCAGTAATGTCAGCTGCAAGTACTGCGCAAGAGGAGGTGGAGGAGGAAGTACCTGAGGAGGCTGAAGGATTGGAAGATGATGGTGACTATCTGTTCATCCTCTCCGAGGATGACGATTCTGATGCCATGGACAGAAATTTCCCAGCACTTCCCAAATTCTGCAAGGCCTCACACCCTCTGCCCAGCAAGGTGCCTCAGCCTCCTCCAACACGAAAGATTGCCTGTCCCCAGCATAGAGCTAACCAGCCACAGCTCACATGCACCCCAACACAGACATCACTCCCTCACAGCCCTCACATCCAGGACAGACGTGGTGGTTCCCCTACACACTCCTCCCTATACAGTGTATCCCAGGCATTCTCTCCACCATCTGAGGGAAGTACCAACCCTGTTGTGGTGCAGATATCCCCTGGGCACCATTCTCCTGTCCACATGTTTCCACATGCCACCCCCTCCCCTGCTGTTGGACCTGTTGGTCTCATCCATGGCCGACCCCTGCATAGAGGTCCTGCACCTGGCCATGGTGGCCAGTGGGAGCAGGACTTCTTCTACTAGCAGGTAGATGTGAGGCAGGACATTCGTGCCATAGGGGCTACCCTGTCAGACATGTCTGAGGCCCTGCAGGGCATGCGCCAAATCCCTTAGGTGGTGGACAGAATGACCCATGTTTTGGATAGGATGGATAGATCTTGGCAAGACATGTCCAAGAATATCAGAGACATAATATCCATCCAAAGGGAAGAGAGTTTAAGACACCATGCCTTGGCCATGAAGATGTTGGAGGGCATGATGAAAGTGATCCAAAGTCTCCCTTCACAGTCCACGCAGGGACGGGAGCCATCACATCTGCCTGCAGCACATCACACCCACACACCTGTACCACAAACTGCACAGGACCACAGCAAGGGTACACACCCACAACCGCGCCCTGAACAGGCACTCCCACCACCTGCACAACCACCACCACCCCCTGAACAGGCACTCCCACCACCTGCACAACCACCACCACCCCCTGAACAGGCACTCCCACCACCTGCACAACCAGCCCCTGTCCATGCACAAACACCAACTGTACATACACCATCTGCCCCTGCACATGAACGTAACCCTGTACAGGCACATGCACAACACCTGCATGTAGGCGACAACCCTGACATGATCCCTCACAGCGATCCTCACCTCTGAAATTGCGAAGTCGCAAGCACGATCCCCATTGATAACATCCCACTTTTTTACCACTGTGAATATGTGTAAATAAAAAGTAATTCTCTTCACAAGTCAAGACTCTGTTGCGTATCATGTCCTGATAGGCAAACGTATACCAATTTTGGTGGCCTAGAGATGTGAGGATGTATGTGTGTGTGTGACACATGTACAAGTGTAACCCCATCATTGCAACAAGCTGTAATGTGCAGAGCAGATGACTCCCAAAATACATGTCCATATTTTGTACAAGACATTCACAATGAAGTTAAACAAAATAGAGAAAGTATGATTCAAACATAGATTTTATGTAAATAAAAGTGTGGGTTTTGAAAAACAACAACAGTCCGTTTGGAAGGGAGAAAGGAAAACAAATGATGTTCTTACTACAGAAGGAGAAGGGAACTTGGATTGGGGTGGGGCAACAAAAATATAACACGTCAGGGAGTGTCAGGGAAACCAGTCTATTTACAAGGGGAAGAGTAAATAATTGTCCACAAAGAAAATTATGTCCAACAGGTCAAGTGTCCTTCTGGTCATCCTCTAGTACCACAATGTCCAGATCCTCTGAGTCCAATGCGGGCTCCTGGCTGTCTGGTGCAGGAACAGGCACCACACAGGGTCAGGACACACGAGGAGTACGGGGGAAACAGTGTGGCGCAACGGACAGGGAGAGACATTGACGGTGGTGTGGGAAGGAAGTTGGGATACGAAAGACAACATGGCTGCAGTCAGGGAATTGACACTGGCAGTGAGGGTGGCCAGAGCTCGGACAATTTCCTCTCATCATGCACATCTCTAGACACATCTGCAGCATGATGCAAGAGGACATGTCTGGCTGACCATCACATGCCCACATCAAGTCATCTGGTACAGCCACAGAAGGAACAACACAGGGAGGGGTTTGGGTTGAACATGAGGGGTGTGGTGCCTCAGGTTCGGAGCTAATGGTGTCGACCTGGCAGCTACGATGAGGGGGACAGGTTGCAGGGGATGCAGCTGGAGGCCCCGATGGAATGGGGGCTTCTAGAATTAGGGAGGGGGTGATGGCAGGCCCAGGTTGGGTAGTGGCCTGCTCCGGGACACCTCGCCAAAACTAACTGGTGAATGGTCCGAGGGAGAGTAGCTCTCCACCCACCCTGGCCAGAGGTGTCCAGTTCTCCCCCCCACTTCAATGTCCACAGCCTCCACCCGGTCCGTAGCACCAGAGTTGTCTTCCTGGTCAGTCTGGGTGGGTGCAATCCCCCTGCCTCCTGATGTGGAGGGTCCCGCCTCATCCTCTTCTTCCTCACTTGTTGAAAGAGGTTGTAGCCGCACCAAAGATGTCCTGCGCCAAACCGTGTCCTGCTGTTGTTCCATTTGCCCTGCTGAGCCCACTGAAATGTAAGACAAATCATTATGTAGTGGTTGTACACGTCAGGACAAGACACATACCTAGATGAGCCAAGGTCAGACTTTGTTCTCCTCTGATCACACTATACAATTGTCAGTGTTTATGAGCTTAAATGACGTGTATGTTCACTGTCATCTCCTGATTTAAGTCTGACATGGACATCTCATGAGAGTTTTGGTGGCTTACACATCTGTACTGGCCAACCCTCAACTTTGGCATTCTTGTGATCTGTGTGTCCTGTCACTGCTACATGGGCAGGTTCCAAACCCAGTCTACAAAAGGAGATCAGAGAGAGTCCAGATGGTATTGAAAAGGGCCTGTGATGTGGAGTCTCAGCACTTTTACGTCTGGACAAATGTTATCTGCTGTGTAGCATTGTATGAGAAGACAAATGCTGATTGGGGATCACACATCCATATAGGGTCTGGGCTATTCGGTTTGCTGAGTTGTGAGTCTAACCTTTTGATATTTCCTCACAAAAGCTGACAATCCAGTGCCACATATTGGCTTCAGAGACTGATCAGGTAGTGCTGTGCACTGGTGAACAGTAGTGGCTCGTTGTTATAGCTACCTGTACATGAAAAATGGCATACAAGCCACTTAGGGTAAAACGTGTGTTTGTGGACACACTTAGCAAAATTCGAAACACTTAAGAGTGAGGCAAGGATCTCAAAGTCTGTCTTGACTCCATGGCACATGATGATCTGTCTCAATAAGAACCCAACCTCACTGAATGCAATGCAAGTCACAGCATCCAATAGCCATTGGCCTCTCATACACACACTGGACAGTGTCTGTACCATTCCTCATCCAATGCACACATCCAATGCACACATCAGTTATGATTGCCTTGGCTTGGATTTCCCGGGTCTGGTGGCTCAGTGGACTAAAGCAGCCACTGCAGGGGCCTGTGTTCGACCTCATGGTCACAGGTTCAAATCCCGGCGGGTCCACTCAGCCTTTCATCCATCTGAGGTCGATAAAATGAGTACCATTGAGTTGGGTAATAATAAACATCTGTTATTCAGCGCAAGGACACCTTTGGGTAATCGTGCGCTTTACAAATACACCTGTTATGTTATGTTGGTTCACTGTTAGTGGTGCTGGCAGTGCAAATTTCTGTACAAATGCACGTGTGGCTCAATTCCCCAGTTGTCATGAAGAAACTACAACTCCCAGAATGCACTCTGCCCTGTACAGTCAATGTGCTACAGTGAGCCTTTTGCTTCATGATGACTGCTGCATAGACACCGAATAGGTGAATGGAGGCATGGGACACACAATGGTACAGCTCTGTCTTCACTCACATCATACCTCCAGACACATATTGCATATAATGCACTTACCAGGTCTCTGCTGCTCATGCTCCTCCAGCTGAGCATGGAGGGTCGGCCAAGCACGCAGGACCCTCCTGTACAGTGTCGAGAGGCGGGGACAATGCACATGGTGCTGGGAAGGCTGGCCCAGGAGTTCCTTGGCCTTGTGCCAGGCCCAGCGTTTTAGGTCCTCCCAGCGCTTGCGGCATGCCCTGGCCTTCCTGGTGTAAATGCCCACTGCACTGCAGCGCTCACCAATGTCGGCCCATAGTCTGGCCTGTGCTGCATTGCTCAGCTTATACTCTGGCCCCCCCATATAGCTGAGGATATTTGGTCAGCACCCCCTCACCTAAAATGTCTAATTCCCTTCCAGTGAAAGGGGGTGCTTTCTCCTTATAACCCTCAGCCATTTTGGGGGAAATAAGGTTGAAAAGATCAGCAGGATGGCAGAGGATCTGATCTGTGAGAGAGGATGACTCAGAATGAACACAAAATGGCTGTCAACAACTTCCTATGATGTATTTCCTGTCTCCCACTTCCTGTATTTCATTTCCTGTATGAAATAATGGGTTCTGGTTTAATTTCGGAGATTACGGCCCGAAAACGTAATTTCCAGTTCCGAAGCGTCGGGTCCGCATGTGAGGCGCACGCTCTGGAACTGAAAATTATGTTTTCGGGCCGTAATCTCCGAAATTGAACCGGAACCCATTCTTTCATACAGAAAATGATATACAGGAAGTGGGAGACTGGAAATACATCACAGGAAGTAGTTGACAGCCATTTTGTATTCATTCTGATTTATCCACAATCACAGATCAAATCCACTGACATCCTGTTGTTCTGTAGTGGAGAAACCTGAAATGACAGTGCAAGAGAAAATCATAGACATGTAACAAAAGGGGAACAGACCATTTAATGACATTTTGGCTAGGACAGGGGGGCTGACACAACATCAAACCCCAGTTTAGTTTTCTCCTCCATTGCATTATGGTACATGTAGTCCATAGTTAGTGCTCAACACATGAGTTGTCTGTTGTGTTACAGAAAATTGGGGGGAAGCAGTGCTGTGTATCCCAGACACATAGTGCCAGATTCACCCATTACATCGTCACTCATGTTGTGGGCCCATCATTTGTGGGAAGTCAAATCTGTTGAGGGCAAAAACTCTGAGAATGCAATAGTTATGCCCTTTTGTGATTAAGAAACCCATCCTCATAAGGTCTGGGAAGGTCCCTCAGAACGTGTACATCTTTTCCTCTGAGTCAATAGATTGCTTAGGGACATCCACTACACTGATTGCTGACATGGGCACATGACCTGAAGCACGGTCAATCTTTTGACTACTGTCAACAGCTGTGTTTTACATGCAGTTAGTGTGGCTTGCAAAGTAGTCTCAGGATGGAATTTTTGGACAGAGTCATACTTATCCAACTTTCATAATTTGACAACAGACTGCAAACCCCATTTTGTCCATGACATTACAGGTTGCTCATGTGAAAAGCGTGGCAACCAGCTGGTCACGGACTTGCATACCCTGACCTTTGTTCTGTGCAATGGCCCGGTTTCCCAGATTCAGAGCTAGCCGAGGTACAAGCGGTATGTGTAAGCCATGTGTTAAAGCCATATTGTGCAAAACACAACAGGCTAATATGATCTTGCACATGGCTTCAGGGGAGTACATCAGCACACCCCCTGTACGGTCAAGACATCTGAATCGTGACTTCAACAGACCAAAAGTGCGCGCTATGATGGCTCAAGTTCGTATGTGTGCCCTATTGTACCTACGCTGCGGTACATGTGTTGGATGTCTGTAAGGTGTGAGGAGTTGTAGGGAGAGTGCATACCCAGCATCGCCTGAGGAGAGAAGAAAGGGCAATTGGTTACATTTCCCTCTTTAATTTACACAGAACATGAACTATACTTTGGTACATGCAGTGTCTGTTGAGACCGTGTATGTTGCTTTATGATTCTTATTGTACAATGGTTGTTAATTTAAGGTGGCATTCATACATTTCATTTACACATATCACTCATTTTTAGTGCTTGGTACTTACCCAGTAGCCACATGTTGCCAAATTCTCCCGCAGCCATCCGCCGGGTAAGAGGTGACATGCGGAATACAAAGCTGTCATGGGTACTGCCTGGAAACACTGCATGCACATCAATGAATCTCCCACTGGCATCACAGACAGCCTACACATTGACGGAATGCCATTGGTGTCTGTTGCAGAAGTAAGTAAGTAAGTCTGTTTTTATATAGCGCAGCTATTCACCCTTACGGGTCTCAAGGCGCTGGGGGCCGTAGTGGAAATTAAGTGAGCTATTGCCCAGAGTCACACGGTGTTGAGCTGAGCTGCCGCCGGAGCCGGGGATCGAACCGTGAACCCTGTGCTCCGAAGTCAGCTGCCCTGGCCACTGCACCACACCTCTCCACAGAAGAGGTTTGCAATGCGGCGGGTGGCTGAAGGGCCACATGTGTACAATCAATTGCACCCAGCACACGTGGGAAGCGAGCAATGAGATAGAAATCTCTAGCTGCCCTTTGTCTCATGGCCAGTGTATGGGGCATTCGTATGTGGTGGTGGGCTCTTGCAGTGACGCAGCTCAGTACCTGAAGCAAGCACCGCAACTGGCTTGCCTGGGAGATGCCCACAGGGTCACAGGAGACCCTTTGGAATGACCCCGTGGCAAAGAAATGGAGAGCAGAAAGGATCTTGAGATAGGCTGGAATGGCATGGGAGCTGCAGGTGACAGCGTCAAGTTCCTGCTCCCACTCACATACCATCTCCAAGATGGCTTCTGGAGGGAAACGGTATCTGGCCCTGACATCTTGGCTGGACATCCCAAATAGGTTGATCCTTTGTCTGAAGATCCTCTCTACTCTCCTCCTCCTACTCCTCAAGTCTTCTTGCCGCATGGCAAAAGGCAGAGCAACAAACACATTCAGCGACATGTTGAAAGAGTTTGTGTGTGTCTGCTCTGCTTTCATACATGCTGCAGGGCTGGGATCTGCTGTTGGGCTGCAGTGTGTCAGCTGACGCATGGTGGGGGATGGTAGGCACTTGGACAGGTGTTTAGCCTTAAGGAAAATGATCAACGGCCAGAGTACAGGTATTCTGGCCCGGGTGCGGAAATTCCGGCCCGGGAGCGGAGATTCTGGCACAAGTGCGGGATTTCCGCTCCGGGTGTGGAAATTCCAGCCCGAGTACGGAAATTCCGGCCCGAGTGTGGTCGTAAAGTTAGGAGTCGTAAGTGCATTCTGTGAATACCAAGAATCGTAATTGCCTTCTGTGAATACCAAAAGTAGTAAGTTTAGGATTTTGTCTCAGGTTAGTTCTGTGAATCGTCCCCTATGTAATCATGTGAATTTCACACCTCTGAGTTTGAGCACCCTGTTACTTCCAACAGAGTAAAGGTAGAGATGAGAGCAGTTGCCACTCTGATCTTCCATCACTCCTAGGCAGTTCACTTATGGTTTGTTTAGTAGCCATGAGCAATCCACTGATCTTGAACATTTGCATGCCTCTTTGGGGACATCTATTGACCCAGCAGCACTTTCTCTAGTGTTGAATTCAACAGTAGGCTGGACTACGGCAACACGTTCTATGCCGGAATCTGAAACAACTCCTACACAGACTCCAGACCATTCAGAACACTGCTGCAAGACTCATACTCGACCTCCCACACTGCACCCACATCACACTGCACCTCCGGAAGCTTCACTGGCTCCCCATTCAGAAGCGCAGCCAATTCAAACTACTCATGCACACATGCAAAGCCCAACAATACACAACACATAATATGTAAAAGGGTTCCATGACACAATCGTCAAAGTAATATTGATTGCAAAAATATTGCTATCCTGCACTTAACCAAGAAAACCCACATATATCGATGACAAGAATATTGCAGTCAATACATATAACTAAATTTAAAAATATAGAAAACACAAATATCGAAACAAAAAATTAACATTTACTATTTAAACATATACTCAATGTTGAAAATACCAAAACACACAATATCAACTATAATAATATCGCAAAAAATAATGGAAAAATAATATTTGATATCATTAACTCATTTTTTTAAGTAAGATAATATCAATAAATATACATAGTACAAAAAAAATTAATAATAATTGAAAACCGCAAACATAACATCTTTCATATATAAAACCATATCTATTCAAAACACATTTAAAAAAATCAAACATTATTACAACAAAATAAATATTACAACACATAAAACAATAAAAATAATTGTAACCTTTAAAATATATTAATAATACTATAATTCAACAAATACACATATGTAAACATAAAACAGAAATGCTAAATAGGACCACCAAAAAAGGAGATAACTGAAAAACAAATTCAAACTACTCACAAAGTAGCCAGTAAAACAAACTAAACAATAAAATATAAACCTCATTAAGGGTACAGTATAAAAAGAGCACAAAACCTCTCTTTTTCCACAGGAAAAATTCAACAACTACAAGAAAGGGACACTCTGCTGGCCTTTCATGAAGAAAAGCCAGAGGAAGACTTCAAGAAAACAGCAAGCCACTTTCACAAGTAGTTTTAAAAAAGAGCTAACTGCAATCTAACCTAACGTAATTGTAAAATAGAAATGTATAAATAAATTACTATATTTTCTCTTTTATTCTCTATATGAATCCTTAGACACTAAAGAAACATCACATGAAAATGAAGCACTGCGTGCCAAAAACTCCAACTCTACACTCATAAACCTGGACAAAGGCACTTTAAAGTAAGTAAAATAGGAAACAAAAATACTAAAATACAAAAACACCATGGACCAAATTAGGATTACTGTGGTCCTGGGACTGCCGTACTCGTGGATGGCGGTCTCACCACCGCCATCGTGTCAGGACTCCCACATGATTATGAAGGTGTGGTGGGACCACCACAAGTCCTCTGCCACTGCCAGGATCCATGATCCCACAGCGGCAAAAGGAGGTGGGAATTGCGGCAGTGCCAATGACAGCACCGCTGAGTAGATTCCGACCTGCCTTTCCACCAACGAAAAGTAACCCCCAACAGGATCCTCAGGCAAATCTGCCCATGGGGGTGCTTGCTGCGGGTACATGATGTGCCCCCCAAAAGTGCATGGTCTTATGTGCACTGTGTGGCATGCACAGCATGGTGCATACCACACCATACACGGATGTGCTGGAGGCACTGTCATGGCGGAGGAATGTTTTTAGGCTCTCCTATGAGCCAAATATTCCCTCTGCTGTGACCGCCAGTCCTGTATTACTGTTGTAATCCGGCTGGCGGGATTGCCGATGGCTTGGCGGTCTTCCTCAGACCGCCATGGCAACGGTTCAGCGGGAAGACCACCAAAGTTGCAATCAGGCCCTATATGTTTAACTTAAACATAAAACTACCTCAAAACTAACCAAACCTGCATTTTTAAAATAAAACCAAAACAAATATTTTCTCAACAACAGAAAAGGAAAGCCCACCTGACTTAAATCTCACTAAATCAAAGGCAAATGAAAGGAAATCAAGTGGAACTCAAACCAACAGCACATATGTAAGTATACAATATAAAATGTTTGAATGCATGTTTAACCCCCTGCATGCATCAGACGGCCTAGAGCCATCCAACACCACAGTGGGCATGTGCGTCAGACAGCTCCCGGCTGTCCTAGCACCCACCAACAGGGTAAGCACTGGCGCTCCCCCATGGGCTGCCCTTCAGGTCGCCCCCACCAACACAAACCCTTCCGCTGCCCCCTACACACTCCTCCGCACCATCTAATGACATCAGCGTGCACTGCACGCTGACGTCATTAGATGCAACGGGATGCGCTGGAAGCCATTTGCTTCCATCGCGTCGACGGGAGAAGGTGAGTTTCTCCCTGGGGAGGGGGGAGTTTCAAACAAAGAGGCATCAGGGGAAAGGAAAGGGTTTACCTTTCCTCCGATGTCTCTTTGGAGCATTCCTGCTGCATGATCGCGCATGGGGCGCAATCGTGCAACAGGAATGCTCACTAGACACCTGGGATTTTTTTTAAATCAATTTCGTCTTTGGGGGGAGAGGCCCCTTGGGGAAGGGTTGTTTTAAAAAAAATGAATAATCCCCACTAGGCCACCAGGGATTTCCCTTTCTAATTCTTGATGTTGGGAAGCGGCCTCTTGGACAAGGGTCACTCCCCTTTATGGGGGGGAATATTTTGGCTGTTTTGGGCAGATTGGCCTTACATTTTTAGGCCCATCTGTCCCCAAGGGGGGCAGGAAGCACTATACACCAGGGATTTCTCAACTGCAGCAATGTGGGGAGCGGCCCCTTGGGGAAGGGTCACTCCCCTTTGGTGAGCAATTATTTTGGCCATTTCTGCCCCCCTTGGGGGAAAATGGGCCTTATGGTTTTAGGCCCATCTGTCCCCAAGGGGGGCAGAAGCCACTAGACACCAGGGATTTATGTATGATCCATTTTTGCCCAGTGGGGGAGTGGTCCCTTGGGGAAGGGTTGTTCCCCTTTGCGGGAGCAATTATGTTGGCTCTTCTGCCCCCCTTAGGGGCAGATCGACCATATGCTTTTAGGCCCATCTGCCGCCAAGTGAGGCAGAAGCCACTAGACACCAGGGATATTTTCAGCTAAATTTGAGGTTTGCAGGGGATTCTGGGTAGATAAACGTTGGGGAGTCCACATAAGCAATACCTCCCTGGACTCCCCGGGGTTTCTAGTTTTCAGAAATGTCTGGGTTTGGTAGGTTTCCCTAGATGGCCACCGAGCCCAAGGCCAAAAACCCAGGTGACCCCCCTTGCAAAACCAGGTCGTTTTGTGATAGGTAATTTTGATGTCTCCACCATATGTTTTGGGCTCTTGCCTGTCGCAGGTACTTGGCCCACCCACACAAGTGAGGTACAATTTTTATTGGAAGACCTGAGGGACCGCTGGGTGATAGGGAAATTTGTGTCAGCCCGGTGATCCCACAACCTTCCTACACAGAAACGTGACAAAAATTATTTTTTTCAGCTAAATTTGAGGTTTGCAGGGGATTCTGGGTAGGAAAAGTTTAGGGGGTCCATGCAAGCCATACCTGCCTGGACTCCCCCGGGTGTCTAGGTCTCATAAATGTCTGGGTTAGGTAAGTTTCCCAAGATTGTCGCCGAGGCCGGGGCCAAAAACCCAGGTGACCCCCTCTTGCAAAACCAGTTTTTTGATATGTAGTTTTGATGTCTCCACAATACGTTTTGGGCCCTTGCCTGTCGGGGGTACTTGGCCCACCCACAGAAGTGAGGTATAATTTTGATTGGGAGACCTGGGGGAATGCTGGGTGGTAGGAAAATTGTGTCAGCCCGGTGATTCCACAACTTTCCTACAAAGAAACATGAGAAAAATTTAATTTTTTCAGCTAAATATGAGGTTTACAGGGGATCCTGGGTAGGAAAATGCAGGCGGGTACATGCAGGCTATACCTCCCTTGTCTCCCCCGGGTGTCTAGTTTTCAGAAATGCCTGGGTTTGTTAGGTTTCCCTTGATGGCCACCGAGCCCAGGGCCAAAAACCCCAGTGACCCCCTTGCAAAACCAGGTCGTTTTGTGATAGGTAATTTTGATGTCTCCACAATACATTTTGTACCCTTGCCTGTCGCATGCACTAGGCCTACCCACACAAGTGAGGTTTCATTTTTATTGGGAGACTTTGGGAAAAGGTGGGTTTGTGGAAGTTTGTGGATCCACGTAGATTCAAGAACTTTCCATCCCAGAAATGTGAAGAAAATGTGTTTTTCTTACAATGTTTGAGGTTTGCAAGGGATTCTGGGTAACAGAACCTGGTGAGAGCCACACAAGTCACCCCATCCTGGATACTCCTGGGTCACTAGTTTAAAAAAATTTATAGGTTTTCTAGGTTTCCTTAGGTGCTGGCAGAGCTAGGGTCCAAAATCGACAGCTAGGCATGTTGCGAAAAAGGGGTCAGTTCTCACTGGGAAAATGTGATGTGTCCACGTTGCGTTTTGGGCTGTTTCCTGTCGTGGGCACTAGGCCTACCCACACCAGTGAGGTACCATTTTTATTAGGAGTCTTTGGGAAATGCTGGGTGGGTGGAATTGCTTGGATCCACACAGATTCTAGAACTTCCCATCACAGAAATTTGAGGAAAATGTGTTTTTGTTTTTCAAAGTTTGAGGTTTGCATAGGATTCCGGGTATCAGAACCTGGTGAGAGCCACACAAGTCACCCCATCTTGTATATCCCTGGGTGTCTAGTATTCAAAAATATATAGGTTTGCTAGGTTTCCCTAGGTGCCGGCTGAGCTAAGGTTCAAAATCCACAGGTAGGCTCATTGCAAAAAAAGAGCCAGTTTTCACTGGAAAAATGTGATGTATCCACATTGCGTTTTGGGCCATTTCCTGTCATGGGCACTAGGCCTACCCACACAAGTTAGGTATAATTCTTATTGAGAGACTTTAGGGAATGGTGGGTGGGTGGACGTTTGTGGCTTCTCACAGATTCCAGAACTTTCCATCACAGAAATGTGAGGAAAATGTGTTTTTTTTTTACAAAATTTGAGGTTTGCAAGGAATTCTGGGTAACAGAACCTGGTGAGAGCCACACAAGTCACCCCATAATTGATTCCCCTGAGTGTCTAGTTTAAAAAAATGTATAGTTTTGCTATGTTTCCCTAGGTGCCGGCTGAGCTAGGGTTCAAAATCCACAGGTAGGCTCAATGCAAAAAAAGGGTCAGTTTTCACTGGAAAAATGTGATGTGTCCACATTGTGTTTTGGTCCGTTTCCTTTCGTGTGCACTAGACCTACCCCCACAAGTGAAGTATAATTCTTATCAAGAGACTTTGGGGAATGGTGGGTGGGTGGAAGTTTGTGGCTTCTCGCAGATTTCAGAACTTTCCATCACAGAAATGTGAGGAAATGTTTTTTTTTTTTTTACAAAGTTTGAGGTTTGCAAGGGATTCTGGGTAACAGAACCTGGTGAGAGCCACACGGGTCACCCCATCCTGGATTTCCCTGGGTGTCTAGTTTTCACAAATGTATAGGTTTGTTATGTTTCCCCAGGTGACGGCTGAGCTAGGGTTCAAAATCCACAGCTACGCATGTTGCGAAAAAAGGGTCAGTTTCACTAGAAAAATGTGATGTGTCCATGTTTTGTTTTGGGCCGTTTCCTGTTGCGGGCACTAGGCCTACCCACACAAGTAAGGTACCATTTTTATCAGGAGACTTTGGGGAATGCTGGGTGGGTGGAAGTTTGTGGATCCACACAGATTCCAGAACTTTCCATCACAGAAATGTGAGGAAAATTAGTTTTTTTACAAAATGTGAGGTTTGCAAGGGATTCTGGGTTACAGACCCTTGAGAGAGCCACACAAGTCACCCCATCCTGGATTCCCCTAGGTGTCTAGTTTTCAAAAATGAATAGGTTTGGTAGGTTACCCTAGGTGCCGGCAGAGCTAGGCTCCAAAATCCATAGCTAGGCATGTTGCGAAAAAAGGGTCAGTTTCACTGGAAAAATGTGATGTGTCCATGTTGGCGTTTTGGGCCATTTCCTGTTGCGGGCACTAGGCCTACCCACACAAGTGAGGTACCATTTTTATTGGGAGACGTTGGGGAATGCTGGGTGGGTGGAAGTTTGTGGAACCACACATATTCCAAAACTTTCCATCACAGAAATTTTAGGAAAATGTGTTTTTTTTCCAGGGGAATCCACAAACCCTGTGTAGAATCCTCAGGGTGTTGGAAAAAAAGGATGCAAATTTGACGTGGATACCTTATGTGAACAAAACGTTACAGGGACCTAAGCAAGAACTACCCCAAATAGCCAAAAAAAGGCTTAGCATATGGGGGGAAAAGGCCTAGCAGTGAAGGGGTTAAATAATATTATCAAGCATAATAGAAGTTTTTATAAAGCAATTTATTTTTTAAATTATAATCCTTTCAGACACAATGGCAAAATAAGCAAATAATTGGTTTCGCATGGGATACACCTACAGCCTGGAAAGTACAAGCACTGAGAACATGAATTGGAAATGCATTAAATATTATGCAAATGCTTGATATGGGAGAGCTAGAACAAAACATGATATTGTAATTAATATCAGAAACACAGCCATCTCCAAATGTCAAAGAGATAGAAGTAAGAAATTTACTTCAATATTTAAAAGAGGCAAGCACTAGTTCCCAAGAGCCCACTTCTGAAAGTTTTAAAGACATACTCCCTAAAGTACCTGAGCTCTCTACAGGTCAGCTACAAGTAATTCCTTCTTCAAAAAGACTAATATCTACATGTCAAACCACTGCTGCCCCTAGATGATACCAAACTACACAAATTCAAGAACACCTAAACTCTACACATAATGATGAGTCATTCCCCTTACACGACAATCACAATAAAAAGACAGAAGAATAATCATGTTTGCAACTAAAAACAACCCACTAAGACTAGGTCAATGTGAAACGTGAATGATAGACAGAACTTTTAAAATGTTCCCTCCACCATTCACACAGATATGCACAATACATGGTGAATATCATAACACTAACATAACCCTCATTTATGCACTGCTGTCTAACAAAGAAAGTGCAGCTTACTTTGAACTTTTAAATTAAATCAAAATAAAAACTAACAACATATCTTTTTCTTTAAAATTAAACCCAAACAAATATTTAAATAATACATTATAAAATATTTGAATGTTATTAAACATTAACACAAAAAGAACATAAACTTAATATAAACATAAAATAAAATTATAGTCTAAATACATTTAAAAAAGCAAAAATGCAGAAAAATGTGTATATATATTTCAAATTAATATAACATAATAACATTCTTACATATACATAGGTTAAATAAAAAAAATACAAAATACAAAATTACTAATAAAAATCTAAATTTAAATCTGAAATAAACAAAATAATTATTTAAACAATCATACTTTAAAAATCCCCCTACACTTTTTCCAGTGAACTCAATATCCTGCTACAAAAAAATCATTGAACATATAGTGGCCGATTACAATGTCGGTCAGAAAGCCTGCGACCGCTAGTAGGAAGCTTTCCGACTGTGGTCGGAGGCTTTCTGACCGACACGGTCAGTTTGCGGTCCGACCACCGAATTACGATGTCGGCGGTCGGAGCGTGAACTGGCCAGTCTTTCTGATGCAGTTCTGACCAGCTCTCAGAGTCTTCCGGCTGGTCGGAACTGCACGGTAATCCGCTATGGACAGCGTTTCCACCGTCTGGATTACGATGTCGGTTTTCCACAGCCTGTCCATGCCGGCCTTTCCGACATGCGAAGGCTGTCGGAAAGTGACTTTGGGGGCCCCTGGCAGGGCCCCCTTGCCTCTGGGGCCTATGGTTGGTGGCCTAGGGGGCACCTAGGGTGCTTTCTGTAAATCCATGCACTGTGTGGAAGGCACCATAAGGTGCCTGCCACAGGGTGCAGGGTTTTACACACACACTAATTTTTTCATTGGAGCCTGTATTTACGGCTGGTTTATGGCCATAGCACAAGCTCCCATAGAGAAATGTGAGTATCCAACTGAACAGTGTTTGGTCGCATTGTAATCAGGAGGTCGGAACCGCTGAACGGAGGTCGGTCGGTCCCGAAACGGTGTCGGTCGGTGGCAACTCTGACCGACATCGTAATTAGCCCCATATTGTTTTTTTTTTTTTTTAAATCATTGTAAAATTGAATACAATAATCATTGTGATTACTTATTAAAACAAATATATATAACATCAACCTATTTTAAATTAACTACATAAAATAGATCTAAAAAGTAGCACAACAATGTACCAAAAATATCATGAAAAATAGATTATATCCTACAAGCAGTTTTAAAAACAACACTAAAATATTATTCTTAACTTCTACATTTATGCCCATGATATTCTTGTATTGCGATATTTAATTTTCAATATTCTGTCCAAGTATCATGTAAACGTTAGTACCCCATTTTGTTGTACCTTCTATTGAAGCAGGTTCTGACTATCAAAAAGCAGAAAAGCGAGGCTTGGCAATCAGGAACAGTTCAGGTTTAATTAGGCAATAACGTCTGGGAATAGCAGCCACATCTCTTACAGTTGCATGCTGGAATTCAACTTGCATTAGGTACATGGCATGCTTTATACTGTACAGCAGGCTCAATAAAGAGAATCTCGTCCCCTGTTGGGCAGGAAATACTGGTACAGTGGGCCACAAATTGCATGTTTAGATGCATGATCCCACCCTGGTAGAAGAGGCCATAAATACCAACTGGAGACCACGTTCAGAGGTGGTCCTGGTGACGGGGTGTGCTATGTGGATTATCTTGGGTGGAGCTTACTATTGGGCATGGTTTGGGCCTCATCTGATGAATGGAACTGACTGGCTCTTCTGGTATCGTCTTCTTGGGCCAAATGCCGGCACTCTGCTGTGCATTAATTTGTGTTTATGAGTCTGTGCATCTGACTTGTTTTTTTAGGTATTACATCCTGGGGCCTTATGTGATTTATTGCTGCAATCTTCCAGGTGTGTTTGAGGCTTGCTCCATATCTGGTGTTTCAGTCAAGGGAAGAGCTAGGGGTTGAGTGAGGGCAGCCGGGTTATATTGATCTGATAAAGGGTCACTCTGAAACTGTAATGAGTGTTTTATTATGAATTTGGGTAGCATAGGCAACATTTGCTCTGTGGTGTGCTGGACTCCTAAAAGCGGGACTTTTTAATAAATAAATCAATCTCATGCTAACACTTCAATACTTGAGTCTTTTAATTTCTGTTCTCCCCTCAATTAAGTGAATGGGTTAATTTGTATAACACCAGTACTAAACGTGCCTGTGACAACTTATCACCAGTTACCGTGGTGCTTACTAGGGAAAAGAAAAAAATTGTTTACAGACGACCTCAAAACTCAATTGTGTTCTTTTATAATAAATGACATGTCTGGTGTCGATTGTGTTAAAGAGTTACCTAGTGGCCAAAGCTAAAGTTACAGATTATGTTACAGTAACAGTTATAATGTTAGGTACACAAAAATAAAAACATTATTATTCAAATACACACATTCACACAGCCACTCACATAATATATATTACAAGTAGTATCGCTCATTAGTCGTACACCTTGTAAACTAATTTAACTTTTGTGGTAGCTTAGTATATATGTTTAACAATCATACACTCTTAGAAAACACTTGCACGCACTTGATGATGTCATCAGTGATGTCATTTGAGATGTCAACAGTGATGTCATTTGAGATGTCATCAGTGATGTCACTGACCATGTCATGAGTTATGTAATATGTGAGGTCATAAGCAGTGCATTGCGGGGGTGTAAGTTATAATTAGCTCAGGTAACTATAACTGATGAATTTCAATGGTTTTGTACGAGTGAAATGTGAGCCTATCTTTAACATCCCTGTAACCTTTGGTTTTTTCAGTAAATTTCAAAAGCTGTTTAAAATGTCTTTCATAACTGTAACCTCTAACCTTTGATAGTGGGTGTGTGAGCTTCTGTGTGGTTTTGCGAGTGAGTGTATGAGTGTCTGTGTGGGTCTGTGAGTGGGAGTGGGAGATTCTCAGTGGCTCTCTGGGTCTGTAAGTGGGTGTGTGAGTGGTGCTGTGGGTTTTGGGTATTTGCATGCTGAAGGCATTTAAATGGGAGAACTATATACTCTGCTCTCATCAGAACATGACAAGAAAGAAACCACTCATCACAGTGACCCAAGTTCAGACTGCAGTCCAATAAATAAACAATGCATTCACATCCATGAAGGATTTCATATCATTTTTCAACATGAAATGCAACAGTTAACATATTTGCTTTGCATTCACAAGCCCAAGAAGTTAGGATCGTTTGCACTTTAGTCTAGTAGAGCTTCAGCTGGGGCACCTGTTATGTGTATGTTTGTAAGTGCTTCCTGTTAGGTTTAATTTATGTAAAATGAGCATCAGGGCCAGAATGGAACCACATTTTAGGCTATAAGAGTCCACACCTTTGCTAAAAATGCGAGACTTTCTACTGAAGAATTAGTAAGTGCATTCTCACTAGGTAAATGTCTTGTGCACATTGTACACTACAGCTGTGTAATGAGTATGGGTGAGTGAGTGGGTATATGAGTGGCTGTATAGGTGAATAAGTGGGTGTGTGAGTAGCTGTATGGGTGAATGTGTGGTTGTGTGAGTGGCTGTGTGGGTGAGTGACTGGTTGTATGAGTAGGTGTGTGGGTGAGTGACCCATATGTATTTCTTTGTGTCTCTCCTTGTCATATGTTTCAGTGGGTTTGTAACTGTGTATTTATTTTTCTACATATTTTATTAGTTGTGAATTCATTGCAAATTTGTCGTGATTTGGATGAGAAATATCTCGGTACATATGTTCTGGTTTCGTGAAAGTCGCAAAGATAGCATGTATTTGAAAAAGTGTAAAATACGTATATACACATATTGTAAATTAATGTTTGACAACAGCTGTTTACTAATATTGTGTTCAAACTTGTGTTTCTGTAAGTAATAATAATGTAAAGCACTTTTTAATGGTATTTCATGTCATCACGCCGCTGCATGTTTTTGCGATGACGTTGGTGTTCACAAATACCGTTTGACCTGGTAACAAACAGATATGATTAGAGAAGACACTTTTCATTAACCTTCAAAGGAATTCCCACCTATTGCTTACTTCTTGAAGCTTCCAGTTGGTATTTGGATCATTGTAGGAGGTGTGGCGTTCTTTAAGTGCAGAACTCTGGCTTCTGCATTTTGTTTGTCATTTTTTCTAAAGTAAAATGACATGAGGAAGAGATGAGGAGCAGGAGGTACCAGCATCACCAGAAAACTCTTCTGATGAGCAACCAGCACCCAAGCGACAAAGTATAGCCTGGGATTATTTCACTATCCCATCAGGCGAATCTAAAACAGTGGCAAAATTTGTAAAGTGCTCCTTGTGTGATTTACTGTATGAGTGAATGAGTGTGTGAGTGGGTTTATGAGTGAATGAGTGGATGTACGTGTTTCTGTATGAGTTAGATAGTGAGTGTGTAAGCTGCAGTATGAATGTGTCAATGAGTATGTGACTGCTTGTAAGAGTGAGTAGTAGAGGATATATTAGTGAGTAAGTGAATGAATGCATGAGCGCCTCTATGTGTGAGTGAGTGACTGTGTGAGTGGCTGCATGTGTGAGTGACTGGCCATGTAAGGGAGTGAGCGGGTATCTGAGTGGTTCTTTGAGTGAGTGATTAGGTGGGTGAGGGTGTATAAGTGGGTGTGTGTGTGGCTCTAGGGATAAGTAGCTGGGTGTGAGTAGCTCTTTGAATGAGTGTCTGCATGAGTGAGTAAATGTCTGTGTCAGTTGCTGTTTGAGTCAACAAGTGGGGGTATGACCCACTCTATGAGTGAAATGGTAGGTATGTAAGTGGCTCTATGATTGAGTGACTGGTTGTGTGAGAAGCTGTATGTGTAAGTGACTGGGTGTGTGTGTGCCTGTATGACTGAGTGACTGTGTGTGTGAGTGTCTATATAGATGAGTGAGTGGGTGTGTCACTGGTTGTGTAATTGAGTGACTGGTTGTATGAGTGCATGTATAGGTGAGTGACTGACTGTGTGAGTGGCTGTATGAGTACGTGACTGGGTGTGTGAGTGCATGCATGAGTGAGTGACTAAGTGTGTGAGTGCTTATATGGGTGACTGAGTGCCTGTATGAGTGAGTGACAGGCTATGTGAGTGGTTTATGGGTGAGTGAATGCTTATGTGAGTACCTGTATGATTGAGTGATTGGTTGTGTGAGTGACTGCATAGGTGAGACACTGCATGTGTTAGTGCCTGCATGAGTTAGTGATTGGATGGGGGAGTGTGTGTGTATAAGTGAATGACTGGGTGTGTTAGTGGCTGTAGGGATGAGTGAGTGGGTGGGTAAGTGTGTGTATAAGTTATTTACTGAATATGCAAATGGTGGTATAGCTGACTGAATGGGAATGTAAGAGACTGTATCTTTTGGTGACTACCAGTATGAGCAGTTGTGTGGATAAATAACTAACTGTATGAGTACCTACATGGGTGAGTGAATGAGTGTGTAAGTAGCTCTATGAGTGAGTCAGGGACTATGTCAGTGTTTGCATCAGTGTGTGTCTGGCTGTGTCAGTGGCCATAGTATTGTGTTTATGTGTATGATAGTATATAAAAGAGTGTGTTCCTGGGTGTATACACAAGAGTGTGTCTGGGTGTATCAGTGAATGCCTTTGTATGTTACTGTATGTATCAGTGTGTACGTGGATGTATTAGTGTATGAATGACTGTGTGCCTGGGTGTTTCCGTCTATGCATGAGTGTGTTTCTGGGTGTGTTAGTGTCTGCAACGGTGTCTGTCTGGGTGTAGTACTGTATACAGCATAGTGTGACTGGGTGTGTCACAGTCTGTATTTGTGTGTAAGTGGGTATGTGAGTATCTTTATAGATGAATAAGCAGGTGAGTGAGTGTCTGAATCAAAGACTAATTGGTTATTTAAGTGCCTGTATAGGTGATGAAGTGACTTAGTCAGTGGCTGTTTATAATATGGAATATGCATGGCAGTAGCTGTATAAGTAACTGACTGGCTATGTTAGTAGCTGTTTACATAAGTAAGCAAGTGTACGCATCACTGTTTACAGGAGTTAGTGGATGTCTTTCTAGCTCTATGGGTGAGTGATTGGGTGTATCAGTAGTTACATGGGAAAGTGACAGAGTATGTTAGTAATTGTATGCATGGCTGACTGGTTGTATAAGGTACTGTGTAGATGACTGAGTGCACATTTTAGTATCTTTATTAGGAACAAATATGTGTGTGAATATCTGTATGGGTAGGTAAGATCATGTAGCAGTAGATGTATTCATACGTGTGATGGTGTGCCACTAACTGTGTCACTGAGTTAGTGGGTGAGTGGTTGAATGGATGAGTGACCAGTTGTTTGAGGTTTATAATCAGTGTATGGGTGAATGTGTCAGTGGCTATAAAAGACTCTATCTTGGTGTATAGTTTTACAGTGTAAACTTTCTGAACTATACTGCAAGTTATAATTACAAAATGGGTTAAACAAAGTAGTGGCAAGCTATCCAAGTGCTCCTCATGTATAAAAACACTCTCCACAGGTATATCTAAGGAATATTTCTGTGGTAGAAGAAGTCTTTTGAGAATTCTAAACAAGTACCACTCCAGCCACTATAGAAAAAAAGAAAGAACATAAATATATGTTACTACAGGGTTCTCCACCCTTTTCTGTAATAAGGGCTACTTAGATTCTATGAAAATTAACCCGAGCTACTAATATTATTAGTATGATAATAGTGACCACATCAGACAAAATTACATTAGTGGCCACCCCATGCAAGATTGTCCCCAGTGATCAGCTTAGTGCAATGGGCAGGCTTGCCAGCAAGTCAGTACAACAACCATAGCCGCAAAGGCCCTTGCACCAAAATAAATAATAATATGAGTAATAAGTCTCCCCATCGTAGCATTTCATGCTAATATAAGTTTTAAATACTTTTTCAACCAGATTTCTCAAAACATACGCTTATGGGTTATAAAAATACATACATTTTATCTCGAACACACACTTTTCAATTTTGGTATACATATAGGAATTCAACCAAGAAGAGTCTCCTATATTCGTAGGCCGGGCTGCACACAGGAAAGCTATTTAAGATAGTTGGCAAACTACCAGTAGCTCACAAGCTACTTGTTGGAGAAGCCTGTGTTAGTATTTAATTCTCAAAATTATAGAAACATAACAATATACATTGGTTATACTGCAACACTATATCACAATATAGTACAACATTTCAATTTCCCTTTTTTACTGTTCTCAGCTTTCATACTTCTTCACCATAAACAATGGTCTGAATGAAGCAACATCCTTGAACAGTGTGGAAAAAACAATCAATAGGTTGCAAAAAAAAAAAAAAAAACTTCACATTATTACACTATAAATTAGTGACACTATGCATTGCACTCACTACAAGTATTTCATCAGTTATTTTATCTGGAGTTACTACACTAATCTAAGCAAACCTATCTGAGAAATATGTTTTAAATTATTATATCTGGTACAATAATACAATTAAATGTAAACCACTCTTTAATTTTGGGAATCCTCTTGAAAATATCACTCCAGGTAGGCCAAATGATGTGTAAACTGATGATGATTCATGTAGACAAAATTCCACACAGTAGTTTTTTTCCACAAATAGTACATAGCGGTTTGGTTGGAGAAACAAAAGGGACAATTTGTTAGTTTGGAAGGCAGTTTTTGCTTTCAACTTAAGGATGCTGTAATTAGATTATGTCCATACAGTTTCAGACTTTAAATAGACAATGTGGTATTTAGATGTGGTATTAACTCCTTTCCAGAAGATTAAAGGACTGTTGAACTGTGAAGAACGTTTTAAAGACATTACCCCCAATAAGCCGAATAATGTCTAAAACACAGATGAATAACATACAAGAAACACTGTACACCACTTTTGTATTCAAAATTCTGCCTTAGAACCTCAGTTGAAAGGAAGTTTTGGTTTGAATTTTAGGTTGATGTCATTGCATTCTGTCCATCCAGTTGTGCTCTTAGACAGTGTAGTGTCCAGAGGTTGTATGAATTCATTTGTGAAAGATGATAGCCAAAGTAGTAAAAGTTCTTCCCAAAGTTCTCCCCAAAATAGGTATTTGTCCAGCTTTGAAGTTTGTAATTTGAGTTTCCAATTTGGAACCATCTGCTCTGCATCGCTGCAGCATTACTATAAGGTATTTTCCAGTTCTTGTTAGGATTAACGTAGCATAACATCTGATCAGCAGTTTGGGCAGGTCATATTTTGGTTAACCTTTTTCAATAGTTTATCTAAAGGCACATTTTTGTAATCTGGTAATGTTAAATAGAGAACACAATCAGAATTTAATTGAGTGGTAGATGAATAATCACAATCTTCACAGTCATGATTCCATATGTAGCTCAGTCCAAATAAATCATCAATATTTACATCTTCTTTTTTACTTTTTTATTTAATTTTCTCAGGTCATAGTATAACACAATTATATAAAAGCGATTCATACAGGATCAACATCAAAGAAAAGCAATACAAGTAGGGACAAGTATAATTAATTAGTTCATTCATTAATTCATAACAAATTCATAAGTAAATCAGTAAACAAACTGGCTAAAATTATATTATATTTCAGGGATTTCCCACACATTATAAGCTAAACCATTTCAGTATCCAAGTAATCATTATCAGCGTTGATAAAATCCTATCTAAAATGTTTCCAAATCTTATCAAACTTTAGCAACGAGGAAGGGGCCCTTGCTTTAGCCAGAGCGAGCTCTAATTCATATATTTGATAGATAAGGGAACACCATTCTGAGTTTTTATGGGCATTCCCCGAGACCCATGCTTGAGCGATACAAAGTCGGGCAGATACCAGCATAAATATAATTAGTTTCTGTAAGCCCCCTTCAAGTTTGTATTTGACACCTATCATTTTCTCCTTCACAGATAATTGTACGGAAAAGCCAAGACTCAGTGACATATAGTTCATCACCCCTTCCCAAAATTTTTGTAAGCAGGGACAGAGCGCGACCATGTGCAGGACATCGGCAGCAAATTTATTACACTTTGGACATCTTGTTCTATCTGTCCTATCTGTAGAGGCAGTTGCTCCCCATTTTAAAATTACTTCTAGGGTGTAGTGTAAAAGACACAGCATACGCCACTGTTGAAGCTTAATATTAACAGAGTGTACTGAGCGGTACAGCAGATCTAAAGCCATCTGAATCTCTCCAACCAAAACCTCAGACGAAAGGAGTCTGCTCCATTTTGCTGCTAATAACGGGATGTCTTCTACTCCAAACTGCGAAAATGCCTGAAACATCATACTTATAGTGGGTTTAATACCAGGCTTAAAATAGTATGAAGAAAGCTCTGAGCTATCAATGTCTTTTGCATGCTCACGACTCATTCGCATATATTCCCTCAGCTGAAGGTATTTAAAGAAAGAATGGCGAGGCAGTCCGTAGTCATCTTGTAAATCAGAAAAGTATCTAAAGCCATTCAAATCATATAATTGGCCCATTGTTGTAATTCCGCAGTCTGCCCAAACTCTACAGGTTAGATCCCAGGAAATATAGAGAAAAGTAGGATTATCCCATATGGGAGTATCTTTGTTGATAAAAACCAACAGAATATTTCTTGCAGATCCCCTTCCAAATACAAATAATATCTTTGAGTACTTTAAAACGTACCCTTTTGTGATAGTTAGGATCAGCTAGCCGATAAAAGAAAAGCCTAGCTTCTGCTCCAAGAGCCAGCTGATTGCAAAGTGATGTTAAATTTGGTTTCCCATAGATCAAGAAAGTATGCAAATGTCCAGTAATAGCGGCCCAAAAGTACAACTTACAATCCGGGAGTGAGAACCCAACTGTCTTATAGGGAGATTTAAAAAATTGGCTGGCGCGCCTTGCCCACCTGTAGCCCAAGATAAAACTAATAGCGCCTTACAGCTGTCTAAAAAAGGAATCCGGGACCCTCAGCAGAATTGCCCTAAACAAATAAAGACATTTGGGGAGAATATTCATTTTAATAATATTTACTCATCCAATAATGGTAAGTGGTAACTTATTCCATGATTTTAATTTAATGACCGTTGCAGACAGCAAAGTTTCATAATTTAGTTTTACAATATAAGAAACCGCAGAGCACAGCCTAATGCCTAGATAAACCGCTGAGTTAGTAGCCCCTAGAATTGGGGAGTCAGGGGTAAATTAAAAAGAACCTGAGTTTTAGCTAAATTCAGCTTATAGCCAGAAAATTCCCCAAAAGTATGTGCTTCAAGAGAGATCTGAGGGACTGCTGTTGCTGGGTTAGAAGAAAAAATCGCACCATCGTCGGCATTTGCATTCAATTTAAGTTGTCGATCACTGAAAGCCCATGATTGAATATCTGTATTCCTAAGGAGATACTGTAAATAAGGTTCTATGTAAAGAGCAAAAAGAAGGGGGGAGAGTGGACACCCCTGTCTTGTCCCACAGTAAATACGAAAGAGATCAGAAAAGCTCCCAGCATGCGCAACTCGGGCACGTGGAATCTTGTAAAGGGCCTGCATCAATTTGATAAAATCTTCCCCTATACCAAAAGCAGACAGCATGACCCATAAGCAGTCCCAAGCACCATGGCCGAATAGCTTCTCTTCATCGAGTAATATCATGACCATATTCATGTAACATTTTCCAGCAATATCAAATGCAGCAATTGCTATGTTAGTATGCTCTGTGGTATCTCTGTCTGGGACAAATCTGTGTTGCTGTGGGGATTATAGAACTGAGATCAATGGAGCATGACGGCAGGCTAAAATTTTAGGAAATCATTTAGCATCTGTGTTAATCAATTAAATGGCCCTATATGAACTCAGATCATCAGCCGGTTTGTCCTTTGTTAGAAAGACCACAATATTAGTTGTGTTCCAGCTTTCTGGGATAGTCCCTCCTATCTGAATAAATTGAATAACGTAAAAGAATTCCACGCTCAATATCTCTCTAAATGTCTTATAGAACTCCATTGGCAGCATGTCCTCCCCTGCCGCCTTGCCCAATGGTAGGGACATTAGTGCAGGCTCAATTTCCAGTCTTTAGATTTCTATCTGAAGGTCATATGACTTTTCCTCTGTAAGGCAGGGTAAGTGGCACTGTTGCATATATTCCCGACACTTATTCTGATCAAATGTCTGTGACTGGGTGTACAACTCACTGTAAAACGAGAGAATTGTTCCAAAAAAGTGTAGCATTTGTGTAGAGCATACCTTCTATTCCCTTAACGGCCTGAATTTGACCCTTGGTTTGTTGTTCTGTAACTTGATATGCTAAAACTCGCCCAACCCTTTCCCCGGTATTCATATTGAAGCTTCCTATATTTAACAAATCTGGCAGCTACCTGCTCCCTCAGTCTGTGCCCAACACGGGATCGCATTTCTAAAAGTTGACCAAATACTTTACATTCATCTGTAGCGCCTTGAGTAATTTTGAGGGCATGTAATAGCTCAAGCTCACGAACAATTTAACGGAGAGAATAAGCTTCTTCGGTTATAGCTGTAGTTTGCTTAATCACATATTGTAGTAATATACCGCGGACATATGCTTTCATGGCATACCATACTATTGAAGGCAAAGCCGATCCTCTATTCATAGTGAAAAATTCCCTAAGTAAGCCCAAAATAGAATTTATATACTCACTATTAGTTAGTAGGTGGCGAGGGAAGGTAGACCTAGAACTATTGGGCTTGTCCCACTTCAGATCAAATGAAAAATGAAAATAAATCAGATTATGATCTGAGACTACCCTTGGGCATACAGTCATTTCCATATTATCTAGCAGCATACGTTTAGTAAAGACCATGGCTATCCTTAAATAGTGCTTGTGTGGATGAGAATAATATGTATAGCCAAGGTCTGTTGGGTAAAGAGTCCGCCAAGCGACACAGATGCCATATAATTTAATCAAATCATTAATGGAGGCCTTAGTTCTAGGTTTACGAGAAGTAGCCCTGCGATTGGTGGAATCAATGTTGTAATTCATTACATAATTTAAATTGCCCATTAAAATCAATTTTCCCACCCAATCCAATAGTTCAAGTGAGAGCGTATCAAATATTTCAGGATCATCAATATTTGGTCCATAGAAAACACAGAGCACAACTTTAAATGAATGTAGAATCAGTTGTACCAATACCCATCTTCTCCGAAAGTCAGCCATAGTTTTTAATACCTTGCCCTAAAATTATTTAGAAGAAAGGACCGCCACCCCCCGAATTGATATAGTCTGGGATGTACAGGCTACTATGTTTTAGCCCAGCTGCCTAAGTAGGGCCCTATCCTTATATGCCAAATGAGTCTCAGTCAGAGCCACCAAATAGGATTTATAATATCCAGTCTCCTCCCGGGTCAATTGTCGCTTGGACTGTGCATTAATCCCTGACCCATTCCAACACATACATTGAATCTGGGCCATCTTAGCCATCTATACTGTATATAAAAAAAGTCCAATGCCTTGGCATTCCAATACAAACTGTGCATACCCATTGAAAAGCTTAGCATACATCATGTATGAATTCCCTTGACTACGACCAATTTCCCCCTCCCCATCCTCTGCATCTGAACTAAACTGTCTGCAAGAGGCCTTTAGTAATATCAATCTTTGTGCCACCGCTCACTGCACCCGTCAACCCAAAGAACCCAACCCACCCCCGTGCACTAAGGAAGGAATCACCCCAATCTGGATGGAAACACCCGCCCGCCGCCCATCCACCAAGTAATAAAGATAAAGAAAGAAATGAAGCAGAGAGCAATCCAGAGTAAGAAAGAATAGAGAAGAAAGATATACTGTTTCAGCTTGTCATCCATCCCATTTATAATCCATCAGCATCAAAAGTGCAAGCAAAAAAAAAGCCAGAGTACAGTTATTTCAATATGAAATTCAAATGTTAAGTGTGATTATTCGTCCCCCTTAACCGAGCCAGAGCCTGGGCCGCATCTTCTTTGGAGAAGTACATCATCCACCCTTAATAATTTTTGGGTGAGCAGGTTCCGGTAAAAAAGCATGTGCACCAGCGGCCTTCAATGGCTTAATAAACTGATGAAGCTTCCATCTCCAGTCCATTGTGGATCTACATAAGTCTGACTGGGCAACAATTGACATGCTGTCAACTAAGACCGAGGATGTTGGTTGGGCAGTAAGAGAGACAGTCTGCCTCAGGAGGAAGTTACTGATATATATCAGCACAGGCTGAAGCTGTGTCCCCTTAGAACCAGAGGCATTGTGGTTGAGGGGAAGCCGATGAGCCCGTTGTATTATCGAATCCCAGTCCCAGTCACTCAAATCTGGAAAAGCCCTCCTAAACAATTGTACCATGTACTGCCGAGGATCAGAGCCTTCTTTGCGATCCGGTATCCCAAAAATCCTCAGATTATTTCTCCTATGTTGGTTTTCAATGTCCCCAATCTTAGTTTGGAGAAATTTAAGCTGGCCCTCATGACTCTCGATAGATTTAACTGTTATCGTAGCTGTCTCCTCATTAAGGGCCACTCTTTGCTGCAGATCAGCCACAACGGTTGCAAGATTACTGATCTGACCGGAGACCTCATCCAGCGATTTTTGCATCTGCATATTATCTGGTCTTGCGTGAGTATAATAGGTCTGCGTCTCGACCCATTGGGCCTGTAAGGCTAGCATAATTGATCTTAAAGATGATTCTTGAGTAACCTTCTCTGTCTCCCCCATATACCCCTCCTTGGTCGTAAGTGAGGGGGAATGATCCAATAAAGTCCCACAGGGTATATCTGAGGGAGAACCAATATTTGGCATGGCGCATATGTACTGAGAGCATTGAGCATGTTGTTCAGGGTGCTGTCTCTCCCCTACTGATCCCGGGAGCGTAACAGATAATTGAGAAATAATTGATTTTACTTCTCATTTTGAGGTCACCCATTTCCTAAGTGGGCTATTTTTACCACCCTGGTCACTTGCCTCACCAAACAGCCGCTGCCTTACAGGCTTAGATAAAAGGTGAATCGTGCCTTGTTCTGTAGGTTTTTTCTTCTTAGATTGTCCTACTATATTCCGCTCTGTAGGCAGCACACCCCCTTGAGTAAAAATAATATCCACTTGTGATTCTCAGGCTGTAGTACAGGGGCCTCCAGACTCGATGGGGCAGATAGATGATCACTTTCCCCAGTTACCTTTAAAACCACCTCTGCCTTGGAGTGACGCCTTAGTGCTCCCAAACTGCCTCTGGATAATAAACCCTCATCTGTATCCTCACTTGGAGCATAGCATGGCTGAACAACATCATCAGTATCCCTCGTAGGCAGCTGAAGAATACCAAAAGCAGTACTTACATTTGTTGGCTGTGTAGTATCCCGCAAAGCCTCTAGTGAGACATACTGCATGGCTGGTGCACTACCACCCCCGGATGAGAGCCCTGCTTGAGAAGGAGTCAATGAATCAAGGCTACAGAGAGGCAGGGGATCCAATGTCAGCTTGGCACTGCTGCGGTCTTGCCTGTGATCCTGGTCTTGGTCCTGGTCTTGGTGCTGGCCCTGGCCCCATTCCTGGATCAATGGAGAAGGAGGTGTACTCGCTGGTGTAGTTGCTGCTGCTGCCACCATTAGAGCTTCTGTCAAATGGGATATTTCTCCCGGCTCCAGTTCTTTAGATGCAGCTTCAATCAGATCTTGCACTCCCCCTGTGTTTAGCAGCTCTGGAAAAGGGAAACCCACTTGTGAAAGTGTCGTTACCAGGGGTGTGGCTGCCAAGTTAGATTCTGTGTCCTCCTCCAGCTGTGTGGCGAGTTCTTCAGCACTATTCCTCGCTGCCCCTCGTGTCCTGCGGGCTCCTCGTAAAACTCTAGCTTTTTGGGGGCCATGGTAAAATCCTTAAAGTTGGCTCTTAGCAGGTTTAGTCACAAACATGCAACCAGGTATACTCAGCCATATATTTGCCAACCACCAGGCTGCAACGTCGGCAGGACAGGAAAACCATGATGCCAGCTACCGCTGACTACAAGCCAGATTGAGAACGCCGTCTAGGAGCCAGCTTCCTGCACACTGCTTCCAGAACCACTGGCCTCGCGGTGGCAGTGAAAGGAGAAACACGGGATAGAGCGGAGCTCTCGGCAAAGTCAACCCACCATCTTCCTTCCCCTCAGCCAATATATCTTCTTTTTCTAAAACTCCAAACATAATCATAATAAATTCTTGTGCGTCTTGTGGAGTGTTGAGAGTAAACATTATTGGTTTGCTACATATATCTAAAAGATCTTGAATACCAGAAGCAGAATGTATGACAGTTTTGTCAGTAAATGCTGAAGTAAATGATACAGTGTAGAACACAATCTCTTATTTGGTTTTTGTTGAATTTGATTTACTAGATGTGGTAAATGAAACAGTACATTGACAACAGCATTTGTATAGCAGTTGACACCTGAAATGTTTTCAAGCTGGTAGACTACAATATCTCGTTCAATTTCTAGTTTTCTCTTTTTAACAGCTTCTAGTTTGTCCTTGTGTCCTTTCTTTTATCAAGCATCTGTACACTCTTTTGCCATCTTCTGCTTTTGGCCTGGATGAGAAGCGTATACACTTCTTAACTGATTGTACTCTCTTACATAGCTTGCATCAGCACTAACTTTCTTATCATCAAAATCAATCAAAAACAAACTGGACAATGTTCTAACTCTCAGCAATGCTACATATGACATTCCTTCCTTAAATATGGAGGGCCCGATTCACAAAAGTAATCTGAGAAAAAATCCTAATTTACGACTTTCAGTATTCACAAAAGGCATTTAGGAGTAGTAAAGTTAGGAATCCTAACTTTACTACTCCTAAATGCCTTTTGTGAATACCGAAAGTCGTAAAGTTAATATTTTGATCAGTTTAGGAGTAGTAACGTTATGAATCCTAACTTTACTACTCCTAAATGCCTTTTGTGAATCCCGAAAGTCGTAAAGTTAGGATTCTTCTCAGTTTAGGAGTAGTAAAGTTAGGAATCCTAACTTTACTACTCCTAAATGCCTTTTGTGAATACCGTAAGTCGTAAAGTTAGGATTTTGTCTCAGTTTAGGAGTAGTAAAGTTAGGAATCCTAACTTTACTACTCCTAAATGCCTTTTATGAATACCGAAAGTCATAAAGTTAGGATTTTGTCTCAGATTACTTTTGTGAATCGGGCCCAGTACTTCCAATAGTAACAAAAGCAGCATCTACACTTAAACCTTGTGATTTATGAATAGTTATAGCATTCGCTAGAGAGAGTGGGAACTGTTGGCACCGCACATATAAGTCTTTCACTAGCAAAAAACGTACAATTCATCAGTCAATCTATCTCATGCCATCAATCTGATCAGATTTTATGGCCAAGCATTCAACCTCATCTCTATTCAGAAAATTTATGAACCCAATAACTTTACCCTTTGCACCATTTACTAACCCTTCTTCAACATTTAAATTATGCTGTAAAATAATTTGACTGTTCTTGTACATGCGTAAATGCTTTACTAATCCTGTAGTCCTGGATACAGACTTCTCTAAAGTATCTAATTTTGCTTATAGTTTTTCTATAGCAGTATTGTCCCTCCCTGATGTTCCATTTTATCAACAGCTGTAATTTTCTAAATCTCTTTTTTTCTCCAGTTTTAGTAATTGTTTATTGATATTGGAGCACTCTCGGAGTGTAGGCATTAAACAGACTATGGATTTCTGTTCTTCAATGAAAATGTACATTAGTTCTGCTGCTGTATTATTAGATGGAAATAGTTTCTTGATAAGTCGACTTTCTAAAGCACATTTTCCATCGTTTGTTAGAACTTCTATTCTAATGTCCTTAAGAATATTTCCATAATCCACATCAGATGCTTTTCTTATTTCTTGTTTCATTATGGACAAGTGCTTTGAAAACAGGTTTTCTTTTTACGGGGGTAAGTTGCAGTAGGTGACCAAATACAATCAAATGCTTTCCTCTAAAAAGCACATCGTAGTTTGTTCTTGAAATCTGCTGCATTCTTAAGTGTATCAAAGCAAGCATTAAGTTGGATACCATGCTGATCTTATCAATGATTAAAAGCTTCAGTTTCTTCAATACTCTTGATACCTCATGGCAAGCTTCACCAAATAAATTCTGGTATTCAAGTTTAAAGTCATGTTCAACAGGTGGCATTAGTAGGCAATGTAAATTAATACCGTTAATGTTATGCACAGCTAATCCTATTGGTGCTGTTACTACACATGACAAATTTGATTCTGTAGTCTTCTGTAGAAAACCAACTTTTTCTAGTGCCAGCTTGACCACTGATGTATAGCAATGTTGGTTTATATGAAGAACATTCACATTGTTTCTTCTCGTGGAGAAATCCATGCTCTATTTTATTTTCAACTTTGTTAAAAATGTCTTTCTGTTCATCATTCGGTTGTTCAACCAACTGAAATGAACATTTTCTTCTCTTGCTTGCTGCATTGCACTCACCACCTCATTTATAGCTATAGTTGCTTCATTTTGAATAATTGGTTCTCTAAGGGGAATTTGAGTCAGTCGTTCAGAACTTTGGCTGCTTGGTAAACACTCCTTGGCTATTTCAGCAGCAATGGTTTCTTCCTGTTCAATGTCATCTTTCAACATTTTCAAGTAGGTTGGAAAGATTGAACACTCAATGCTGTCTTTCACAGTATTGAAAGAGTGTTCGTAACAGTCATAGTGTCCAAGTAAATCTGATTCAGCACGCCATGGCTTGATCAACTGCAAAAGTGCCAAGTAGAAAAACTCTCTTCTCTCTGGAGTTTGGCAACTACGCTTTTGGTGGTAAATTAGATTTCCTTTTTTGTGTCTCACCAAACAACCATCAGATCCAAGTACTGCATATCTCCCTTCATCTATGTTTTCAGTTACATTATTTCTATTTGTGTAATATTGAAGTACTTTCTAGAGACACATGTTTTGAAGATATGGACTCCTTCTTGGGTAGTATGTATCCAACATATTAGTTTTCAGAATGTCTCTACTTTCTGAATCAAATTGCATGAGATGCTGTATTTCTTAGAAAGACTTTAGTACTTTATATTGACTGCTTGCAAGGCCTAGACTTACCCATACAATTCCTCTTGATTTTGAGAACAAATTAGCCAATCTCAAACAGTCTGAACACTCATAGGAACCTATTTCTCTGTGGTAAAGCATTTTCAAGCTGAAACTGTACAATTTCTTGGTAAGACTCTTTTCTGCAGAAATCTACTCTCACATCTCTTTCATTTCTGTTTTCTCTGATTTTGTTATATATGAAGTCACACAGCGAGCAATAGAGTTGTTGGCAACAAATTGTAGATCCATATCAACATTCCACATCTTAAGAATAACAGGGTTATAGTCATTATTTATTTTTGAAGACTTTCCTCTTTTGAGATTGTATGTGTTTTTTGGTGATTTCTGTGTCAATGTATGTCTGACTGCAGAAAAAAAGCTGTTGACTCTTCCTTCAGAAATAACAGGTCATGGGAACCCAAAATGACATCTCTTGTAAAATTTTCCTCTACATCTGTATTTTTGACAATAATTTCCCACATCTATGAGTTTGAAATCAAAGAACTTGTTGTCTCAAGCTCTTTTCACCACCATCTTTTGGTATCACATATGTCACAAACTGTTCTATGAAACTCAAGACAGACTCATCACTGTCTGTTCCAAATTTCGGTGCATATTTTATCCATAAATGCATGTGAATATGAGGAGCAGCTCTAGCTTGGTACTCTTTGCACCAAAAGAAATCAGTTACTTCACCAAGAGGGGGATTAGGATTACTTTTGTTGCAGATAAAAGATATCATGGCTTGAAACCTATGGTTGAAATATCTGCAAATATTTGCAAGATCCAATGAGCAAAGTTCTCCAGATGTCTTCACTGATGTCCTTTATGTTTGAGTTTGCTTCTCGCAAGACTTCAAGCAGGTCATCCCAAGCATACTCAAAACAACTGAGAGTTAGAAACCAAGTAGGTGCTCTTAGGTTTCTCAACATGCATTTCAGCTCAACGTGATGATAATACCAATACTCAATGGTGCCACGTTGGCATGCCATTAAATTAATCAAGTTGTATTCCAGGTTTTTGTTTTTTCCTTGCACTATGTCAACACATGTCCTTGCTGTGAGATTTTGCAGATTTACTCCTGTTTTGAGAATGAGATTTACTGCATAAGATAACCCTGACAAATCACTCTCAAATAGTAGATGAAATATATAGGGTGAAATGTAGTATCTTCTGAATATAGTCTAGTTGAGCTGTTATCGGCTGATGGTATTTGTACAAGCCAGTCACCATATCTACAACCTACTCCAGTAGGAAAGAGATGCAGAAAGAAGCTATCTTCTAAACTTCTCTCCCACGCACTCAAAGGATCTCCTTTTGCTTCATTCATTTGAAAGACATCAAAAGCATCACCAATAATCTCTTTAGAATGTAGAGGATGGATATTGTATTGGTCATAAATTTCTTATGAGCTGGATTGATCCAACTTTTCAACCAGACCTCTTGATGATGGTGTCTCACCCTCCATATGTGTTATATCTTGAAGAAGATCTATATTGTTATAATAAAAATGATTTTGAATCAGATATAATGTTGCTTTTTTATTTCACTAACATCCACATAACTCTTGCTGTTTTATATTGCTCTTGGTAGGGACTCCATTGACCAGAATATAATTGCTTCATCCAAATCTCTCTGCACCCCTGCAATTTCAAAATTCTGCTTGAAATATAATGGCAAGTACACAACTCTACCTTTAAGACCTTTCTGTAATTCTGTTGGAGATAACGTCCCTGTCTTTGGCTCCATATGAACTATAGCTTGAAATGGATGTATACACTGTATTAGAATTGATACTTTAACATGTAAACCTTTAAGTTCTTGTGGGACTGGAATTAATTCTAACGTGTTGTGAACTGCTCTAGCTGGCATTTTATTATCCTCCAACTAATCATAACAGTACTTACATATAATTTGTCGTGTGGAGCAATCAAAGCATTCCTCTACAAATAAATGAGCTGCAAATTCTTGCCACTTATCTCTTTTACCTTCTTCAGTTTTTAAAGACACAATAACATAACAAGTTTGGCTTTGGTAGAGAGTGCATCGACAACATAGACAAACACAGTTCAGTTTCTTTGAACAGACTGTGCTAAACTTTGTAATCTCTTCTCAAACGTTATCAACAGTAATACTTGTGTCATGTTCAGCTACACTTGCAGATACCAAGTCTCCATTTTCCCTACAATCCTCTTCTGCACCAAAGTCACAAAACTGAACATCATCACAAACTTTTTCTACCTCTGCTACTGTACCATGCAGAAGAGCTCTATTAATTTCTCCTAAACATAGCACAGGAGTTTTGACATAGTAAAGCTTCCTAACTATAGTTCGCATTTTGGAGTAGTGCAAGCTAACATTCTTTAATGATGGAAGGTACTTCAGCACACTATCTTTGATAGACATGCTAGTGAATGACCCTGTAAATTAGTATATTTCCTTACTTTGCATTGATCTAATCCTTTTTGCAGGGAAACTGATTTAAGCAAACTCTCAATGTATCAATTGGTTTCTGCGGAACACTACAAATACAGCTTCAGTTTCACTTATGTACAGGAGCCTGTCTTTGTCGTCCCTGTACCTCTTCAGCTATAACTTCCTCTACCTCTCTAAGTACCATCACCTCTTCTGGAATACAACTATCATCCTACAACTCATAACATCTTCCAGATTCTTCAACTGCATGCACTAATATATTGTCTTGGAAGAAGCTTTCTTCATTAAAGAAAGGTTCAGTACTAGAAGTATGTCTTCCTTCACTACTGAAAAATGTGGAAAAGTTACTTCTATTGACAAGTCTTTTCTTTTGGCTTTTCTTCCTCATACACAACACTATTTTATCCAGGGTCCATATTCTGTTTAGAATCAAAATAAATAGCTTCCTCTTGAGAGCAAAGGCCTTTTCAACTACAGCCTCAACGCGTTCCTTTTGTCTGACTGCTTCACTTCCTCTTTTACACTTCTTCATAGTCTTTATCAGATTCAGAATTACTCTACTGCGGAACAGTCTAACTCTGATTTTCTTAAACAGCTTCTGTCTCCTGGTTAATTTTTCTGTTTTTTTCTACAACTTTTTACTCTTCATATCATGTAGTCTTTCTCCTTTCTTAGTTAATCATAAACTTTGTTTATTATTTACTTGATTTTGCTAACTTTCCAGTTTCCACATAGTATTTTAAGAAATGTATTGGTTCTCTTACCAGCAGTTCTTTTCTCTTTCACCACTTTCTCTGCATTTTGCCACATTTGTTTGTCAATTCTGATGAGGCAGTATCCTTTCCTATGTTTCTTTCATCTCTCGTTTTTTGATGGCAATGTAGCTGTCAGTTTTAATTAAAAAATTAATTAGAAAAGAAAAGAAATAACTACATTTACCTTACCATTACGTACTATGAGTTTACACATTTTAAGTATTTACCTACTAACATAAACAGTAGTCTTTTTATAATATAGCTAAGATTACTTTATTAGTTTTCATGTTTATGTCTCTGTATCTCTGATTGTGTCAGTGTATGGATTAGTCTGTCACTGGGTATGTTACCATAACCATTTCTGTGTTCCTGTCTCTCTACCCATGTTTAAAGGACTACTTGTCTAGATGGCTGACCATGGTGTGACAGTAGTTGGACACATATCTCAGTGAGAATAGAGTTGAACTGTAGGAGTGCCATCACATTTTTAAGTAAGTGTGCCAGTATATGTCTGTTTTATTAACTCTATAACTCTCTTAATGTATATGTAAGTGGCTGAACAAATAGCTCAGTGCCTGTGTTAGGGATTAGAGAGGTATTTAGGTGTGTCTGCAACTGCCTTTGATACTGCTGTATACATAAGCAATATCCGAGTATCTGAGTGAATGTATAAGTCCCTCTGTCGCTCTGTGACTAGGTGAGAGAGAGGATCTATGCTTTGGAAACATCTATGTGAGTTGCATTATGGGTAGTATAATCTTTGCAGTGCTTGGCATAGGGGTCTGCAAGTGCATGAGTAATTTACTAATACTCAATAGGAGACCTCTCAATCTTTTACGCACAAAGCACTGTGATTTATGGCATACCAACAGCATATCTCAGAGGTGAGTTACGTCTACTAAAACGTGGAGTTAAGACTCTTACATGTCAAGTGAAGCTGACAGTGAGAGTGCACAGTAGGCCTGACCCATGTTTAAAGGACTATTTTCTGGATGGATGAGGAGGTTGTGCCACTTCTTGCCCATATATATCTGAGTGAGTGTAGGAGTCCACCTATAGCACTGCCATGAGATGTTTAAGTAAATATGCTGGTATGTGACTACCTGTTTTAGTACATCTATGGCTCTCTAAATGTGTATGAAAGTGGCTGAACGAATACCTCAGTGCCTGTGTTAGGGATTAGAGGGGTATGTAGGTATGTCTGCAACTGCTTTTGATACTGCTGCATACATAAGCAGTTTCTGAGTATGTGAGTGAATGTATAAGTCCCTCTGTTGCTCTGTGATTGGGTGAGAGAGTGACTCTATGCTTTGGAAATATGTATGTCAATTGTATTTATGGGTGGTATACTCTATGTAGTGGTTGGCATAGGGGTCTGCAAGTGCATGAGTAACTTACTAAAACTCAAAAGGACATCTCTCAATCTTTAAAGCACAAAGCACCCTGCTTTATGGCATACCTACAGCGTATCTAAGAGGTGAGTTATGTGTACCAAAACAAGGATTTCAGACTTGACAAACAGCTTTTACATGCCAAGTCAAGCTAGCAGTGAGAGTGCCCAGAAAATCTGCCCTGTAGGTCTGACCCATATTTAAAGGACTATTTGTCTGGATGGATGACGAGGTTGTGACACTGCTTGCCTACATATCTGAGTGAGTGTAGGAGTCCTCCTATAGCAGCGCCATGCATAGGGCTACAAGTCCCAGAGTTCAAAAAAATATTATTTGTGAGCAGCACATCATGTATAGACATGTAAAACTTTGCAGATTTTATAATACATTGTTAAGTATAAGTTTAACCCTTAGCAAGCAGTTTCTTTCTAGCAATCATAGCATGCACAATATACAGTTCCAGGGCAACACATTGTGAACCAACTTCTCACACACCTAGTCTGCACCTCAGACAAACTGATACATACTCACACTCTCACAAAGTGTATTACTCACCTGTTAATAAATATATATAAACACTCACACTACCACTCATAGATCATCTCATAAAGTTTCAATTATTTTGTATATATTCCATACTCACTTTTAACAACCTCACATACAAATATATATTTTTAATCAATTTTTTCTCAGAATCAAATGTAATTCACATACCTGAAAATTGAGTTTGTTGGTGAAATCGTTTTTTTGCTCTTATTAGAGTCAATACTCTCTGGAAATGTGAAAACTGAGCATAAGAAGGGCATACCACTCTTCTACAAAGCAACAATTAATGGCAACCTTTTCAATTTTGCACTCTCTGATACTGTGCAAGGCAGCAAATAAAAACATGCCTTTCATATTTTAGTTTTGTAATTCCACTTCTGAATGGTTAGTATGTGTTAACCCTTTCACACACTTTTATTAAGAAGCCCAATATGGTAGGGTACTTGAGCATATTTGCAACATATTTGTGACCGTCAGGAAGAATTCATATAATATTATGGGAGTCCACAAACATATTAGCTCAGTACTTTTATGACTTTAAAACTTAACTACACTTTATTAGCAAGCCCTCACTAGGAAATCAAAATCTTATCGAGCAATAATGAGTCTAAACACCTCTAATTTCTACAAAACAGACAACTCTCTCTTTAAAAGCCTTCCCCCATTACACTCTTAGCAGAGTCTCCATAGCAAGCCACTAGAACCAGTAGGTCACAAGTTCACAGCACATTCTAGAAGGACTATACTAGTTACAAACTCAACTGCAGCAGTTATGGTTGACTATTCAGAATTGAAAACTTATTCAAGTCTGTATTACAATTTTTTTACTAGAGCCAATCGCAGGTCCAGTTACTTATCCTCTCAAGACACTACCAGTATCCAATCAAATCCATTTTTTAAAACCAGGAGCACACCTCCATTTTAACTGCCTTTTATTTTGAAAACTGTCTCATTCAGCTCCAGCCTTCTCCTGTCTGCTAGTCACTTCAAAATGGTTAGAGTATGGATTGTGGGCCACAGCTATGTGTTGTGGGCTAGAGAGTCTGCTAGAAAGAGTGGTATTGACAGGGATTTGGGTTTGGCTAATGTGGACATTACTTGGATGGGCCAGAGAGGCCTAAAGTGGAATCAATTGCTGCCTTTGGTTAAAAGCATTGTAGATTGTCAACCCCCTGACCTCATGATTGTGCACTGTGGTGGCAATGACCTAGGCACACTGACTGAGGAAGGACAGGACAATCCTCCTAATGAAGAATACCTATGCACACTTAATGACACTTTTCCATCACACCGTCTTAGTGTATTCCAACATATGCCAAAGGCAGAAATGGAAGTGGTCAAATCAGTTCTGTTCACAGATTGACAAAGCCAGGAAACATGCTAATAAAATTGTGTCTCATAGGCCATAACATGGGCTCTACCTACAACAACAGCCTGTGTTTTGACATGCATCTAGAGAAGTGATGGAGTTCACTTCATAAACAAAGGCAACAGAGTGTTTCTCAGCAACTTGAAACTCTGCATCCTGTCTTATGTTTAGCTGTCACATACCCACAATGAACACAAAGGCTCTTCTCAGAGCCATCCTATTGCCTAAAATGTTATTTATTTTCTTTATAAAAACGTTTTTTTTCATTTGTGTTTAAATATTCTTGAAGAAGTCACAAATACGTAAAACAAAAGCAGACATTCAATAAACACCAACACATTCAAAGTTCATAACTCTATAAGTGAATCTGTTCATCACACTGGGTTCATCACTATCTAAATAAGTCTATAAAAATATGTATAAGTCTCTGAGTGTGTCTGTGAGTGCATGTAGGAGTGTTTGAGTGGGTCTGTCAGTGGGTGCATAACTGTCTGAGAAGCTCTGTCAGAAGCTGTGTGACAGCCTAAGTGTCTATTAGAATGTGTGTGAGTGTCTGAGTAAGTCTGTGAGTGGATGTATATGCCTCTGAGTGAATCTGTGAGTGGGGCATGAGTCTCTGAGAGGGTCTGTGAGTGGGTATGTGAGTCTCTGAGTGGTTCTGTGAGTGGGTGCATGAGTGTCTGATTGGGATTGTGACTCAGACATGAGTCTCTGAGTGGGTCTGTGAGTAGGTGCATAAGTGTCTCAGTGTGTCTGTAACTGGGTGCATGAGTGTCTGAGTGGATCTCTGAGTGGGTGTGTGAGTGTCTGAGTGGGTCTGTGAGTGGGCGTGTCACTGTCACAGTAGGACTTTGAATGGGTGCAACAATGTCTGAGTGGGTCTGTGAGTGGGTGCATGAGTATCTGAGTAGGTCTCAGTGGGTACATGAGTGTCTGACTGGGTCTCTCAGTGGGTCCAGCAGTATCTGAGTGGGTCTCTTAGTGAGTGCATGAGTGTCTGGGAGGGTCTGTGAGTGCTTGGGTGAGTGCTTGAGTACATCTGTAAGTAAGTGCAAGAGTGTCTGAATGGCTCTGTGACTGACTGCATGAGTGTCTGAGTAGCTCTGAGAGTGGGTGTGTGAATGTCTCAGTGGGTCTGTCAGTGGGTGCATAAGTGTCACAATGGGTCTTTAAATGGGCCCATAAGTCACTGAGTAAGTCAGTGACTGGGTGTATGAGTACCTCAGTGAGTGTGTGAGTGGGTGTGTGAGTCTTTAAGTGGGTCTGTGAGTGGGTGTGTTAGTGTCTGAGTGGGTCTTTGAGTGGCTGTATCATTGTTAGAACTGGGGGTCTCTAGTTTAATGGTTTGCACCTTTGTCCAAATAGGGACCCTTGCTTCTAGTCAGGATAAGGGGGATACACTCCAAAAATAACCCCTGCTCACCCCCTGGTAGCTTGGCACGAGCAGACAGGCTTATCTCAGAGGCAGTGTGTAAAGCATTTGTGAACACATACAGTAATACAGTGAAAACACTACAGATGGACACCACACAGGTTGTATGTAAAAATAAGTAATCTTTATATAGACTTAGCACAAGACCCAGTAGCAAAAATCCACAATACTGTAATCTAAAAATAGACTTAAAATGATAGAGACAGTTCGTGTTATCTTCAAAAATAGGATAGTCAATCAAATAAAGCTTGTAGCAACAAATAACTCCACTTGGAGTTATCACGACGTCGTGACCGGTGGAAATCCCAAAGTACGGCGCCGACCGCGAGGTGCGCGGCGTCGGGCCCGGAGTTGAGCAGACCCACAAAGAACAGTACCTGGAATTCGATGAAAACAAAGACGGTGCACGGCGTCGGGGAGGTGATGCTTCGTTGGTGCTGGCGGCGTCGGTTCCTTACGACCCCAGGGGAGGTGATGTCTCGGTTCCTTACTGCAGCGCAGGGGAGGTGAGGCGTCGGTTCCTTACTGTGTCGGGGAGGTGACGTCACGGATGGCGGCAAGGCGTCGGTTCCTTACGATGGTGCGGCGTCGATGGATTCGGGGGTCACCCACGTCGAGGATCGGCTCCGCCATGATGAAGCCCTGGCATCGGTGAAGTCGGGGCTGCGGTGCGAGTCGGGACGGTGCGTCGTGAGCGTCACGAGCGGTGTCCTCGGCTCCGGTGCAGGCAGCAGCCTCGATGATGGCTTCGGAGTCGATGTCGCACGGCATCGGCAGGCGTCGGGCCTACGGTGCAAGTCGGGGCGGTGCGTCGTGCTCTTCACGAGCGGTGCCCACGGCTTCGGTGCAGGTTACGGAGTCGCTCGCCGGCGTCGGTGTTGCAATTTCCCTCTGTTAGCAGCTAAAACAGCAGTTCCAGATGCAGGCAAACAGAAGGGGTGAAGTCTTTGTGTCCCTGTGACTTCAGGCAGGAGGCAAGATCAGTTCAAGCCCTTGGAGATTCTCTTCTTCAAGATGATAAGTACAGCAAAGTCTTTTCTCCTGTCCTTGGCAGAAAGCAACCACTGAAGGCCAACCCCAATCAGCAAAACAGCACATGGGCAGTACTCCTCCTTCAGCTTCTCCGGTTCTTCTCCTTGGCAACAGGTTTCTTGATTTCCCAGAAGTGATCTAATTTCATGGGGTCTGGGCCCCAGTATTTATACACAGAAATCCTTTGTTCTCTGAAGGCAGAGAAGCCTATGCCTAGTCCAAACCAGTTCTGGTCAGTCTTGGAGCACTTTGTGTACATGACTCCTTCTTTCCTTTGAGAGTGAGGGGCAGAGCCATCAGACGCCCGGCAGGAGGTGGAGCCAGCATTGTGGAAGGCAGGCACAGCCCTATTCAGACCCAGGTGCAACTCCTCCCACCCATCCTCCTTCAGGCAGACCTATTCAGCCTAGTGCTGACTCACCCTGCCTCCTGGAATCCCCCAGCCCCTGTCACTCACAAACCCAGACATACAATACACAACCTGAGCAGAGGCAGCTGGATGGTTAGGCAAGAAAATACCTACTTTCTAAAAGTGGTATTTTCAAACACAGAATGTTAAAACCAACTTCACTAAAAGATGTATTTTGTCATTCTGAGTTCAGGCATACTAAATTCGTTTTTCTACCATGTTCCCTGGGTCAGTTAGGATTATAAGGTGTAATAATCAAACTGCCCATTCTGGCCTATGGGGAACAGGTAGCCTTGCAATAGTGAAAAACGAAAATGGCTGTAATTCACTATTAGGACATGCCACACACACCAGGGCATGTCCTACCTTATACTTACAATGCACCCTGCCCTTGGGCCTACCTTAGGGGTGTCTGATATGAAGATAAGGGAAGGTTTAGGGACTGGCAAGTGGGGGCACTTGCCAAGTCGACATGGCAGTCACAGACTGCACACAGGCTCTGCACTGGCAGGCCTGAGACACACTTTACAAGCTGCTTCTGTGGGTGGCACAACCAGTGCTGCAAGCCCACCAGCAGCATTTGATTTACAAGCCCTGGGCACCCATGGTGCACTGTACTAGGGTCTGACAAGTAAATCAAATAACCCAATCATGGAGTCACTAATCAACACATCAATTTACAGTAGGGAGCACTTGCACTGTGGCACTGAACAGCAGTGGCACAGTGCCCAAAAGCATCTAAAACCAGCAAAAACATAAGAGGCAACAGCAAAAAAATGGAAGGGAGACCCACGCCAATGGTGCCAAGTCTAACACGTGTCCCCTCCAGCTGAAATGTGGGGAGAACTACCCTCCCTCCTGGGAGTTCTCATCACTAAGGCGGAAAAATCTGGACAAACCATCAGCATTGGCGTGCTCTGTACCAGGGTGGTGTTCCACCATGAAGTCCATCCCCTGTAGGGAAATGGACAACCTCAACAGTTTTGGATTCTCACCCCTCATCTGCATTAACCATCTGAGGGGCCTGTGGTCTGTCTGAACCCGGAAGTGAGTCCCAAACAAGTATGGTCTCAACTTCTTCAGTGCCCAGACCACAGCAAATGCCTCACGCTCAATCGCACTCCACCTCTGTTCCCGTGGGAGTAACCTCTTACTAATAAAGGTTACAGGTTGGTCTAGGCCCTCCTCATTCATCTGTGAAAGCACAGCCCCAACACCATGCTCTGAAGCATCTGTCTGCACAATGAATTCCCTTGAGAAGTTGGGCGCCTGAAGCACGGGCGCCGTGCACATGGCAGATTTCAGGGCATCAAAAGCCTTTTGGCAGGCATCAGTCCAGTTCACTTTCCTGGGCTGCTTCCTGGAAGTCAGCTCAGTCAAGGGTGCAACAATCTTGCCATACCCCTTGACAAACCTCCTGTAATACCCGGTGAGTCCTAAGAAGGCTCTCACCTCTGTCTGGGTTTTGGGGGGTTCCCAAGCCAGGATGGTATCTATCTTGGGCTGTAGGGCGCCACCTGGCCGCTCCCAACTTGGTGTCCCAAGTACACCACAGAACCCTGCCCGATCTGGCACTTACTTGCCTTGATCGTGAGGCCTGCCTTCTGCAGCGCCTTCAACACTTCCCAGAGGTGGTGCAGATGTTCCTCCCAAGTGGCACTGAACACTGCAATGTCATCCAGGTAGGCGGCACTGAAATTCTCCAGCCCAGCCAACACCTGGTTGACCAACCTCTGAAAGGTGGCAGGGGCATTCTTCATCCCAAAGGGCATCACCCGGAATTGGTAGTGCCCATCTGGTGTGGAGAATGCTGACCTCTCTTTGGCCCCATCAGTTAAGGCAATCTGCCAGTATCCAAACGTTAGATCAAACGTGCTGAGGTACCGGGCAGCCCCCAACCGATCAATGAGCTCATCAGCTCTGGGGATGGGGTGCGTGTCAGTCCTGGTGACTGAATTGAGTCCTCGGTAGTCCACACAGAACCGGAGATCGGGTGTGGCACCAGGCGCGGCAGCCTTTGGGACCAAGACCACTGGGCTGGCCCAAGGGCTGTTAGAGGACTCAATCACCCCTAAGGCAAACATCTTGGAGACCTCCTCCTTGATGCAAGCTCTCACCCTGTCAGTCACTCTGTAAGTTTTGTGCTTCACAGGAGGACTGTCCCCAGTGTCCACATCATGGACGCACCATTCAGTGATACTGGGAGTCAGGGAGAACAGATCAGAAAACTGTCCCAACAGTTGGCGACAGTCATTCTGCTGCTCAGGGGTCAGGGTGGGAGAGAAGTTCACACCATCCACTGACCCATCTTGCTCTTTTGCATACAGGAGGTCAGGAAGAGGTTCAGTCTCTTCTTCCATCCCAGCATCTGTTGCTAAGAGCATGCCCACTTCAGACCTCTCAAAGTGGGGCTTCAGGCGGTTCACATGCAGGACCCGCAAGGGGTTCCTGGGAGACTGCAAGTCCACCAGGTAGGTGACATCACTCTTGCGCTCCACCACCTCAAATGGTCCGGTCCACTTATCTTGGAGCGCACAGGGCTCCACTGGGGCCATGACCCAAACCTTTTGTCCAGGCTGAAACTCGATCAGAGTGGCATTCTGATCATGCCAACGTTTCATCTCTTCCTGGCTGGCTTCCAGATTCGCCTCAGCGAGTTGTCTGAAACGCCGAGTCTGGTTCCTGAAGGCCAGCATGTAACTAAATACATCCTGGGGAGTTTTCCTGGGAGCTTTCTCCCAGCCTTCCTTGACCAGACTCAGAGGTCCACTTACAGGATGGCCATACAGCAGTTCAAAGGGACTGAACCCTAAGGACTTCTGTGGCACCTCTCTGTAAGCAAAGAGCAGGCATGGCAAGAGGACGTCCCACTTACGCCTCATGGGTTCTTCAAAACTCATAATCATGCCTTTAAGGGTCCGGTTGAATCTCTCAACCAGCCCATTACCTTGGGGGTGGTAAGGAGTGGTGAACTTATAGGTTACACCACACTCCTGCCACAGGGACTTCATATAATTGGAAATGAAGTTGGTACCACGGTCAGACACCACCTCCTTGGGGAACCCCACGCGGGAGAAAATCCCCATCAGTGCACGTCCCACCACAGGGGCCGTCACTGTCCGAAGAGGGATGGCTTCCGGGTACCGGGTGGCATGGTCCACCAAGACCAGGATGAACCTGTTGCCCATGGCTGTCTTGGGATCCAGAGGCCCCACAATGTCAATACCCACCCTCTCAAAGGGGGTGCTGACAACAGGGAACGGTTGGAGAGGAGCCTTGTGCTTCCTCCCACTCTTACCACTTGCCTGGCACGTCTGGCAGGTCCTGCAATGAGTATCTGAACTCTTGCGCAATTGGGGCCAATGAAAGTGGGTGACAAGCCTTTGAAAGGTCTTGTCTTGCCCCAAATGTCCTGCTAAAGGCACATCATGAGCCAGACCCAGTAGGAAGGCTCTGAAGCGCTGGGGTACAACCAGCCATCGGGCTGACCCAGGCTCAGCAACCTTAGGCTCACTATACAGGAGACCATTCTCCCAGTAGATCCAGTGTGATCCAGACTGATCACCTGCTGCCTGGCTTGCAGCCTGTTGCTGCAAGCCCTCAAGAGAAGGGCACTTCTTCTGCTCCTCGCAGAACTCTTCCCTGGAGGGGCCTCCTTCCTGCTGCCAATGGGTCAGCTCAGGCAGGTCCCCCAGTTCAGCCACTTGTTCCCCTGTAGGTTCCAGGGCATCCCCCTCAAGGTCTGCCTCCTCCTGGACCATGGGAACTTCGGGGGCCGGTTTCCCGTGCCCCCTGCCTCCTCTCTTTAAGGCAGGCACCTGGGCCATTCGTGCAGGCTCCAGGTCCTCTTGAATACCCTTACCGGCTGCCATTGACCGAGTGGTCACACACGCCCACTCTGGCAGACCCAACATCTCCAAATGAGACCTCCGCTCCACCTTCGCCCAAGGGGAGCTCTCCAAATCATTGCCTAGCAGACAGTCAACAGGCATGGCTGGCCTCACAGCTACTTGAAGGATACCTGAGACCCCCCCCCCCACTCAAAGGGAACCTGGGCCACCTTACAGTGGCTCTTTGAGTTGTCAGCGGCAACTACGGGGTAGAATACGTTGGGGACCACCTGCTCCTCAGACACCAGCCGACAACTGACAGCTGTCACACTGGCCCCGGTGTCTCTCAGAGCCTCCACCCTATGGCCATTGATGGTCACCCACTGCCTGTATTTTTTAGTGTTATCAGGCAGCTGGGTCCTAGGGACCATCTCACTGTCTCCTAAAGAGACCAGGGACATCTCTGCGGGACCCCACCCACCTTGGGCACCCAACTCCTCTCCCAGGGCTACACTAGCCATCTGCCGGGGTGGTGCACCAGTGGGTGCAGTGGTCACGGTATTGGGGCACTTGGGACTTCCTACAAAGTGACCCACCTGACCACAACTAAAACATGCCTTGGGCCCCTTCTGAACAGACTTATCTGTTGGGACCCATGGTCTTTTCTCAGTGGGAGGCTGGGAACCCTTACCTTGGTTCCCTTGGGGTTTACTTTGGGGCCCTTTTTGGAACTCCTTCTGTTTACCCTTGTCCCCCCACTCTTCTGCTGGGGACCCTGCCCACCTTTGGCGGAGTCTCCCACAAGACCCTTGTGGACCCGGGTACTGACCCAGCGGTCCGCCTCCTCAGCAAGCTTCCTAGGATTAATCAGCTTACTGTCAACAAGGTGCTGGCGTAGCTCTGGAAAACAACTACTGGACAAGTGCTCCCATGCAATTAAATCATAGAACCCCTGCAAGTCATCTACTTTGCTACCCTTCACCCATCCATCCAATGCTCTGCAAAATTAAGACGCATACTCCACCCAGGTACTAGACTCCAGCTTTTTGCAGTTCCTAAACTTCTGCCTATAAAGCTCTGGAGTTAACCCATACCTTGCCACTAAAGTTTCCTTCAGGTGGGCATAGGACATCTGATCCTCTGTGGGCAAGGCTAGCAAGGTTTCCCTTCCCTCACCTGTAAAGCGGCCCCACAACCCCGCTCCCCAATCCTTCTCAGGGACCCGGTGTGATGTCTTGGCGATCTCATATGCTTTAAACCATTGCCCAATGTCCTCCCCCTTCATGAAATCTTTAATAACCTCCTTGGGGATGTACACTCTTCCTTCTACAGGCACTGGAGGTGTGCTGCCACCAGAGGGAGTGATTTCTAGGCTCCTAGCCTTTAGCTCTAGCTCCCTCACCACTCTCTCATGCTCTAAAAGCATCTTCCTTTCTTCCATGGCCAACCTCTTACTTTCTAACTCCAATTTTTTGTGCTCAAGGCTATCATGGCTTCCCTGTTTCAGTTTGGCCATCTCCATTTCATGCATCCTGCTTTTCTCCCTGTCCTCCAGCTCCTCTGGAGACAGGCCCTTTTGAGAAACGCTTCTGCCCTCCCTGGAAGGCACTCTCCTCCCGGGTAAGCCTAATGGCCTCTCAAGCTGCTCATCTAAATTCTCTGCCTCCTCCACAGGCTCCTCGGGCTGCCCACCGGCATTCCGTGCTTCCAACCAGGCCCTCAGCGCCTTTTGAAGCTCCTCCTTCCTGGTGAGGCCTCTCATAGAGATTTTAAACTTTTTACAAATGGCTTTGAGCTCTGGCACAGTGTAGGTATCAACCCTATCTTCTTCAAATTCAATATCTGCAGGTGCAATGGATCCTCTTTTGCTCATTGTGAAAATTGGCAGTTCTCAACAAAAATAAAGGTTCCAAGGAAAAAGTCCTATCAAAATGTATGTGGTCGCGTATTGGTCTGCACTCACTAGTAGTGTACACCAATCACTGTATATGAATATGAATCACAAATGCAAGTCCAAATCCTCACCGCTGACCACCAATGTTAGAACTGGGGGTCTCTAGTTGGCAATGGTTTGCACCTTTGTCCAAATAGGGACCCTTGCTTCTAGTCAGGATAAGGGGGATACACTCCTAAAATAACCCCTGCTCACCCCCTGGTAGCTTGGCACGAGCAGACAGGCTTATCTCAGAGGCAGTGTGTAAAGCATTTGTGAACACATACACTAATACAGTGAAAACACTACAGATGGACACCACACAGGTTGTATGTAAAAATAAGTAATCTTTATATAGACTTAACACAAGACCCAGTAGCAAAAATCCACAATACTGTAATCTAAAAATAGACTTAAAATGATAGAGACAGTTCACATTATCTTCAAAAATAGGATAGTCAATCAAATAAAGCTTGTAGCAACAAATAACTCCACTTGGAGTTATCACGACGTCGTGACCGGTGGAAATCCCAAAGTATGGCGCCGACCGCGAGGTGCGCGGTGTCGGGCCCGGAGTCGAGCAGACCCACAAAGAACAGTACCTGGAATTCGATGAAAACAAAGAAGGTGCACGGCATCGGGGAGGTGATGCTTCGTTGGCGCCGGCGGCGTCGGTTCCTTACGACCCCAGGGGAGGTGATGTCTCGGTTCCTTACTGCAGCGCAGGGTAGGTAAGGCGTCGGTTCCTTACTGTGTCGGGGAGGTGACGTCTAGGATGGCGGCGAGGCGTCGGTTCCTTACGATGGTGCGGCGTCGATGGATTCGGGGTCACCCACGTCGAGGATCGGCTCCGCGATGATGAAGCCCTGGCGTCGGTGAAGTCGGGGCTGCGGTGCGAGTCGGGACTGTGCGTCGTGAGCGTCACGAGCGGTGTCCTCGGCTCCGGTGCAGGCAGCGGCCTCGATGGCGGCTTCGGAGTCGATGTCGCACGGCGTCGGCAGGCGTCGGGCCTACGGTGCAAGTCGGGCGGTGCGTCGTGCTCTTCACGAGCGGTGCCCACGGCTTCGGTGCAGGTTACGGCGTCGCTCGCCAGCGTCAGTGTTGCAATTTCCCTCTGTTAGCAGCTAAAACAGCAGTTCCAGATGCAGGCAAACAGAAGGGGTGAAGTCTTTGTGTCCCTGTGACTTCAGGCAGGAGGCAAGCTCAGTTCAAGCCCTTGGAGATTCTCTTCTTCAAGATGATAAGCACAGCAAAGACTTTTCTCCTGTCCTTGGCAGAAAGCAACCACTGCAGGACAAACCAATCAGCAAAACAGCACAGGGGCAGTACTCCTCCTTCAGCTTCTCCGGTTCTTCTCCTTGGCAACAGGTTTCTTGATTTCCCAGAAGTGATCTAATTTCATGGGGTCTGGGCCCCAGTATTTATACACAGAAATCCTTTGTTCTCTGAAGGCAAAGAAGCCTATGCCTAGTCCAAACCAGTTCTGGTCAGTCTTGGAGCACTTTGTGTACATGACTCCTTCTTTCCTTTGAGAGTGAGGGGCAGACCATCAGACGCCCGGCAGGAGGTGGAGCCAGCATTGTGGAAGGCAGGCACAGCCCTATTCAGACCCAGGTGCAACTCCTCCCACCCATCCTCCTTCAGGCAGACCTATTCAGCCTAGTGCTGACTCACCCTGCCTCCTGGAATCCCCCAGCCCCTGTCACTCACAAACCCAGACATACAATACACAACCTGAGCAGAGGCAGCTGGATGGTTAGGCAAGAAAATACCTACTTTCTAAAAGTGGTATTTTCAAACACAGAATGTTAAAACCAACTTCACTAAAAGATGTATTTTGTCATTCTGAGTTCAGGCATACTAAATTCGTTTTTCTACCATGTTCCCTGGGTCAGTTAGGATTATAAGGTGTAATAATCAAACTGCCCATTCTGGCCTATGGGGAACAGGTAGCCTTGCAATAGTGAAAAACGAAAATGGCTGTAATTCACTATTAGGACATGCCACACACACCAGGGCATGTCCTACCTTATACTTACAATGCACCCTGCCCTTGGGCCTACCTTAGGGGTGTCTGATATGAAGATAAGGGAAGGTTTAGGGACTGGCAAGTGGGGGCACTTGCCAAGTCGACATGGCAGTCACAGACTGCACACAGGCTCTGCAATGGCAGGCCTGAGACACACTTTACAAGCTGCTTCTGTGGGTGGCACAACCAGTGCTGCAAGCCCACCAGCAACATTTGATTTACAAGCCCTGGGCACCCATGGTGCACTGTACTAGGGTCTGACAAGTAAATCAAATAACCCAATCATGGAGTCACTAATCAACACATCAATTTACAGTAGGGAGCACTTGCACTGTGGCACTGAACAGCAGTGGCACAGTGCCCAAAAACATCTAAAACCAGCAAAAACATAAGAGGCAACAGCAAAAAAATGGAAGGGAGACCCACGCCAATGGTGCCATGTCTAACAATCATTAACTGAATAAGTCTGTGAGTGGGTGAATGAGTGTCTGACTGAGTCTCTCAATGGGTGCATCAATGTCGGAGTGGGTCTGTTAGTGAGTACATGAGTCTCTCAGAGGGTCTGTAAGTGCATGCATGATTCTCTGAGTGTGTCTGTAAGAGGGTGCAAGAGTGTCTGAGTAACTTTGAAAGTCGGTACATGAGTACCTCAGTGGGTCTGTGAGTGAGTGCATAAGTGCCTCAGTGGGTCTCTGAGTGGATGCGTGAGTGTCTGAGTGGGTCTGTAAGTGGGTGCATGAGTCTCTGAGTGGGTGTCTGAATGGGTGCATGAGTCTCTGAGTAGGTCTGTGAGTGGGTGAATGAGTGTCTGATGGGTCTGCGACTGGGTGCATGAGTCTCTGAGTGGGTCTGTGATTGGCTGCATGAGTCTCTGAGTCATTCTGTGAATGGGTGCATGAGTGTCTGAGTAGATTTGTAAGTGGGTAAGTATCTGAGTGGGTATGTGACTGGGTATATGAGTCTCTGAGTGGGGCTGTTAGTGGGATCATATGTGTCTGAGTGGGTCTATAGCTGGCTGCATGAGTGCCTGAGCAGGTCTCTAAATGGGTGTCTGAGTGGGTATGTGAGTGGGCGTGTCACTCTCCCAGTGGGACTGTGAACGAGTGCAACAGTGTCTGAATGGGTCTCTGATTGGGTGTGTGAGTGTCTCAGTAGGTCTCTCACTAAGTGCATAAGTGTCTGAGTGTATCTGTTAGTGGGTGAGTGAGTATCTCAGTGAGTCGGTGAGTGGGTGTGTGAGTATCTAAGTGAGACTGAGGGTGGGTGTCTGAATATACATATTTGTTTTAGTTTTTCAGCGATATTTGTGAATTCATAGCAACGTTACATGGGGAGCCGCGCTGACAGTCTCGTCAAATTTACAAATATCACACATGGGAAAAAACAGTTTTTCAAAATATTATACACATCAGGGGTCCCTCAAAGAACCCTATATTCCAGGAATGCTCTCAGGGCAAATCCAACCTCCAGTTTCTGCCATTTCATCTGAGCCCCGGGGACATTTCTGTTGGTGTGGCATGTGTATTCACGAATCATCGCTAGTCGCAAATTAGGTGCGATCGTATACATACAAATTTAATTTTCCTTTAATTTCTCACAAACTACTAAATGGATTTACACTAAATAACTGAAATAGTGATCTTCAGGGTGCAATCAATTAACTATGCACGCCCATAAGAGACTTCCGTGCGCCAGAGAGAACAGCAGCCAGCCCCTGATGAGAGGCAAATCGGCCTCGAAACGCGTAGGGCTACCACAATGATTCTCGTAATGTAGAGGAGACGGGAAAGCTGTTGAGTGACTCCTAAAGCTCGGACCATTGGAAAAAAATGTTGAACACGCCTGCCCCGGCGTAAGGAGAGCACCATTGCTAATAAAGACAAGGCTGAAGGTTGGGACTATGCCCAGCCTGAACAGCACAGCAGACCCAGTACCTACCAAGGAATGCCTCTACATCGCGATCCTACTAAGGAATAATATGCTTTTAATTCTGGCACCTGGAGCCCACTAATGGCGAAAAGTAATTCCCTAAAGACTACATGTCCCAGCGTGCATCTACTTCCACAGCGCGCTTAGCGCGGCACACCAGGGTGCAATCAATTAACTATGCACGCCCATAAGAGAATTCCGTGCACCAGAGAGAACAGCAGCCAGCCCCTGATGAGAGGAAAATCGGCCTCGAAACGCATTGGGCTACCACAATGGTTCTCGTAATGTAGAGGAGACGGGAAAGCTGTCGAGTGACTCCTAAAGCTCGGACCATTGGAAAAAAATGTTGAACAGGCCTGCCCCGGCGTGAGGAGAGCACCATTGCTAATAAAGACAAGGCTGAAGGTTGGGACTATGCCCAGCCCGAACAGCACAGCAGACCCAGTACCTACCAAGGAATATCTCTACATCGCGATCCTACTAAGGAATAATATGCTTTTAATTCTGGCGCCTGGAGCCCACTAATGGCGAAAAGTAATTCTCTAAAGACTACATGTCCCAGCGTGCATCTACTTCCACAGCGCGCTTAGCGCGGCACACCAGGGTGCAATCAATTAACTATGCACGCCCATAAGAGACTTCCGTGCGCCAGAGAGAACAGCAGCCAGCCCCTGATGAGAGGCAAATCAGCCTCGAAACGCGTAGGGCTACCACAATGATTCTCGTAATGTAGAGGAGACGGGAAAGCTGTTGAGTGACTCCTAAAGCTCGGACCATTGGAAAAAAAAAAAAAAAAAAAAAATATATATATATATAAACAGAACCCGGTAAGGGTAGAAGCTGTCAATCAGGGCGGTCCATGCTCGGGGTACCGGAAACCCCACAATATGCCAAAACAAACTTCTGTAATCCCAGAAAGCGGCACGGACACCTTGGAAAGTTGCAGCAAATATCTTTAATGACTGCACAAGCAACGCGTTTCAGCTTACGCCTTGATCACGCTAAAGGCCAAGCAGTAATACACACCAATTTTAGAAAAGGGTCTGACAATGACACCAATAGTGAACAACATCTATGGTAAAAAACGGCGGCCATCTTAACACTATAAATATGCATACATCACTTCATTGGTGATGTATGCATTGGTGTCATCATCAGTCCCTTTTCTATGTTGTATAGCACTGGTTAAATTGGTGTGTATTACTGCTTGGCCTTTAGCGTGATCAAGGCGTAAGCTGAAACGCTTTGCTTGTGCAGTCATTAAAGATATTTGCTGCAACTTTCCAAGGTGTCCGTGCCGCTTTCTGGGATTACAGAAGTTTGTTTTAACATATATATATATATATATATATATATATATATATATATATATATATATATATATATATATATATATATATATTCACTGAAAAAACCATAGGTTTCAGACACGTTATAGTTAGAAATTTGCATTTAAAAAACCTTACAAATTCACTGAAAAAACCATAGGTTTTAGGGACAGTTATAGTTAGTTAGACATTGCACTCGTACAAAACCCGTGAAATTCCCCCGTTATAGTTAGTTCAGCTAACTATAACTCGCGCCCCGCAATGCACTGCTGATGACGTCACATATTACATCACTCATGACATGGTCAGTGACATCACTGATGACATCACTGATGACATCTCAAATGACATCACTGATGACATTATCCAGTGACTGTGTGTTTCTGTAAAGTTTAAATATGTTTAATATATATAGGGAAAGGCGTATTGAAGAATGAGTGGGTGTATAAGTGTCTGTATGGATGATTTAGTAGGTGCGTGACTAACTCTATAAGTGAGTGATTAAACGTATCTTACTGAATGCATGGGTTAGTGACTAAACTGGGGGATGTCTGTATCCGTCTGTCTGTTGCTGTGTAAGTGGCTGCATGGGTTTGTGAATAGCTACATGAGTGTCTATATGAGTTATTGATTGGTTGTCTGAGTATCTGTATGGGTGCCTGAGTGTTTGTGTGGGTGGGGTGGGTGCGACTCTGTGCATAGATGTGTGAGTGGGTGATTCACTGGGTGGATGGTTTCAAGAGTGCATCTGTGATAGACTGTATGGGTGGGTAAGTGTGTGTAAGAGTGTATTAGTGAGTGAATGTATGTCCCAGTGGTACATGTGTGAGTAACTACATATGTGAAAGGCAGTATATATGTGTGTTGGAGTATATAAATAGCTATAAGCGAGAGTGTGTGATTGTGAGAGTGAGAGTGACTGTATGGATGAGTGTGTGCTTGCATCAGTGATTGTATAAGAGTGTAAGAATGTGCTAGTATTTGTATGAGTAAGTGAGCTGGTGTGTGTATAACTGTATAGGTGAGTAAATGGCAGTGTGTTTAATTATTTGCATGACTGACTAGGTGTGTGAGTACCTCTATGGATGAGTGGCAGTGTTTGAGTGTCTATATAGGAGTATGAGTGCATATGATAGTCCTGTACTGAGTGACCATAAGTATGAGTCACTGTACAGGTGAGTGAGTGGATGTGTGTGTAGACCTAAGAATCAATGAGTGGGTATGTAGTTATTGGTGTTGGAGTGTCTATGGTTTTGCGAATGGCAGTCTGTAATTTAGAGTGGGTGTATCAAAGGTTATATTAGGCTGTGAGGAGGTGCATCAGATTATCCCGTGGATGATGTCATCAGTGATGTCATTAGTGATGTCATTTGAGATGTCATCAGTGATGTCATCAGTGATGTCACTGACCATGTCATGAGTGATGTAATATGTGACGTCATCAGCAGTGCATTGCGGGGGCGGGAGTTATAGTTAGCTGAACTAACTATAACGGGGGAATTTCATGGGTTTTGTACGAGTGCAATGTCCAACTAACTATAACTGTCCCTAAAACCTATGGTTTTTTCAGTGAATTTGTAAGGTTTTTTAAATGCAAATTTCTAACTATAACGTGTCTGAAACCTATGGTTTTTTCAGTGAATTTCAAAGGTTTTTTAAATGCTAATTTCTAACTATAACGTGTCTGAAACCTATGGTTTTTTCAGTGAATTTCAAAGGTTTTTTAAATGCTAATTTCTAACTATAACGTGCCTGAAACCTATGGTTTTTTCAGTGAATTTCAAAGGTTTTTTAAATGCTAATTTCTAACTATAACGTGCCTGAAACCTATGGTTTTTTCAGTGAATTTCAAAGGTTTTTTAAATGCTAATTCCTAACTATAACATGTCTGAAACCTATGGTTTTTTTCAGTGAATTTCAAAGGTTTTGTAAATGACAATTTTTAGATGTATTAATTGTTATATTTATTTTTTTGATACTGATTTACTACATTTTTTAAACTATTTATTTTTAGATATTTTATTTTTAAATTACATTGTAATTACATTATACATTACATTACAAAATATACTTTCTCAGAATGAATTACTTTAGTTTAAATACTTTGCAAATAGGCAATAGACTTTTAAGTACAGTAGTTACAGTTGTTGCAATGGGCAACACAATTTCAAACACAATGCAACATTGAGCTCAATGTGAATTTCTAGTTAAATGCAATTAGTTACTTTATGGATTACTTTTCTAACCACAGGACTGGATCCTAGATTCTGTCCTGGGACATCTCCTGTAAACAGTTGAGTAAAAGCGTTTTGGTTACAGTAGTGATTTTTAAGGAATATTATTGTATTTTAAAAGTTGACACTTAGAAACTTTTTCACATAGAATCACCAATGTTATCCTATGGGAGGAAATTCACTTAGCAGGTAAGTAGTGTTATCGTTACTTTTTCTTACTCAGTGGTGGATCCTGGATCCAGCACTGGTGAATCTCCTGTAAACAGTTGAAAGAATGCGTTTAAGTCATACAGGCGATTTTTAAGGAATATTTGTAGTTTGTGAAAAACGGCACTTTGAAACTTTTCTGCGGAAAACCAGACAATGGATTCCAATGGAAGGAAATACAAGTTACTGGTAAGTACGGTTAGAATTACTTATCAGGGTCAGTGCTGGGCTAAAAGATGCAGCACTGGGTTCTCTCCTGATAACAGGTGAGTAAATCGGAATTCGTAGTTCGGCTGATTTTAGAGGAATATTATAAAGTTCCAAAACTCCACACTTAGAAGAATTTCCAAGTGAAACCAGTCAATGTTAGCCTATGGAAGGAAATTCAAGTTACTGGTAAGTACGGTTAGAATTACTTATCAGGGTCAGTGCTGGGCTAAAAGATGCAGCACTGGGTTCTCTCCTGATAACAGGTGAGTAAATTGGAATTCGTAGTTCAGCTGATTTTAGAGGAATATTATAAAGTTCCAAAACTCCACACTTAGAAGAATTTTCAAGTGAAACCAGTCAATGTTTGCCTATGGAAGGAAATTCAAGTTACTGGTAAGTACGGTTAGAATTATTTTTCAGGGTCAGTGCTGGGCTAAAAGATGCAGCACTGGGTTCTCTCCTGATAACAGGTGAGTAAATCGGAATTCGTAGTTCGGCTGATTTTAGAGGAATATTATAAAGTTCCAAAACTCCACACTTAGAAGAATTTTCAAGTGAAACCAGTCAATGTTTGCCTATGGAAGGAAATTCAAGTTACTGGTAAGTACGGTTAGAATTATTATTCAGGGTCAGTGCTGGGCTAAAAGATGCAGCACTGGGTTCTCTCCTGATAACAGGTGAGTAAATCGGAATTCGTAGTTCGGCTGATTTTAGAGGACTATTTGCACAATGGTGAAGGAAGGTGGTGGGGCCTGAGGTGACATGGTGAGGTGAGGTGTCTGCAAACACGCCCTGTGGCGCGTTTTAAGTTGGAGAATTAATTCCTCCTCAATCCCGAGGGTCCCTAGGGGCCAACTAGCCCACCAGATACCTCCAGTATGCGCCAGAGAGCTGCGTTGCAGAGAGGTGTTCAGAGGCCACGCCCCTTTTGCACCTCTCTGCAACGCAGCTCTGTGGCGCTACTGGACGTACCTGGTGGGCTAGTTGGCCCCAGGCACCCTCAGGATTGAAGGTGATTTAATTCCCCATCTTAAAACGCGCCACGGGGCCTGTTTGCACACATGTCACCTGAAGCCCTGCCCCCTCCCTTCACCACTGTGCAAACGCGCCCGTGGCGTGTTTTAAGTTGGGGTATTATGTCCCCTTGAATCATGAGGGTCCCTGGGGTTCAACTAGCCCACCCTGTACCTCCAGTATGCGCCAGGGAGCTGCGTTGCAGAGAGATGTTCAGAGGCGACACCCCTTTTTACACCTCTCTGCAACGCAGCTCTGTGGTGCTTTCTGGACGTACCTGGTGGGCTAGTTGGCCCCCAGGAAACCTTAGGATTGAAGGGGATTTAATTCCCCATCTTAAAACGCGCCACGGGGCCTGTTTGCACACATGTCACCTCAGGCCCCGCCCCCTCCCTTCACCACTGTGCAAACGGGCCCCGTTGTGCGTTTTAAGTTGGGGGATTAAGTCCCCTTGAATCCTGAGGGTCCCTAGGGTCCAACTATCCCACCAGGTACCTCCAGTAAGCGCCACAGAGCTGCGTTGCAGAGAGGTGTAAAAAGGGGCGTGGCCTCTGTACACCTCTCTGCAACGCAGCCCCTGGTGCATACTGGAGGTTCCTGGTGGGCTAGTTGGCCCCAGGGACCCCCAGTATTCAAGGGAATTCGTTCCCCTCTGCAAACGCGCCAGGGGCGCGTTTGCAGACTGCTGCAGGGAGGGGCGATGCCGGTCTTTTTTTTCTTTCTATGGGAGGGGGCCTGCGTGGCCCCCCTTCCCTCGGCCACTTTTGGCCCCGGGGACCCCATCCCCCGGGGCCGGAGGATTTACTTTTCTTAAAAAAAAAAAAAAAACGTGAAGGAGGCCGCGTGGCCCCCCTTCCCTGGGCCTGTATTGGCCCCGGGGACCCCATCCCCCGGGGCATGCCCACTGTTTTTTTTAATAAATATTCGGAGGGGGGCTGCGTGGCCCCCTCCTCAGGCCATTTAAGGCCCCGGGGACCCCATCCCCGGGCCGGCCTTTACGTTTTTTTATTTTTTTTAAATTAATTTTGTTTTGGGGAGGGGGCTGGGTGGCCCCCCTCCCAGGCCACTAATAGCCCCGGGGACCTCATCCCCCGGGGCCTGGCCACTGGTTGGGGTCTGTGGGGGGACCCCCAACACCCCCACGGACCCTGCCGGCTCCCCGCCTCCTGCGGGAGCCGGAATTGCTTTTCCACATGGGGAGCTGCTGACATGCAGCTCCCCGTGTGGAAAAGCAGTTTGCAATGACAGGACGGGAGCCGCGAGGCTCCCGTCCTGTCATTGCAAACAGCAGTGTCCCGGGGGTAGGCACCCCGGGACACTGCAGGAGCCGGCCCTGGGGGGTGGCGGTCCCCAGGGCCATCACAGGCTCCAGGAGGGGGGCCGTGCGGCTCCCCTCCTAACATTGGCAAAGCCCCGGGGAGGTGGTGGTCCCCGGGGCTTCGGGGGTCCGAAACGGACCCCCACATTTGTTTACTTAGTGCCCCGGGCAGGTGGCGGTCCCCGGGCCATGTGGGGGGGCACGAGCTCCCCCACACAGGTTAATTTATTTAAAAAAAAGAAGCCCCGGGGGTGGCGGTCCCCGGGGCAGCGGGAGGGCCCAGAGCCCTCCCGCACCATTTTGTTTTACAAAGCCCCGGGGGTGGCGGTCCCCAGGGCTTGGGGGGGCCTTAGAGGCCCCCCCATATAAATATACATTAACCTCGCATGCCCCCAGGACTTGGCCCACCCGGGGGCCAATTAACTACGAAGCGCGGGAGCCCGCGCTTCGTTTTTTTTTTTTCCGGCAGGATCCGCGCACCCAGCGCGTTTTTTGCCGATTTAAAAAAAAAAATATTATAATAATTTTGCCCTGGGGGTCCTTATAGGACCCCCTGAGCAGGCCTAGGGGGTCAGGGTGTTTCTACCCTGCCCCCTTTTTGCGTTTTACGCAGTTGTTTTACGGCTTTCTTGTTCCTCGGTTCTACCGAGGAACAAGATGGCTGCCAACACTTCCTGGTTTGGAGTGTTGACAGCCAATTAGCATGCAGCTCGTGGTCGGGAGGGTGCGCGGATCCACCGCGGCCATAGATATCAAAACATTTATTTTGGATTTTCTCAGCAACTACTGAACGGATTTACACCATTTTTAAAAAGGGTGCTTTCTGAACCATGCACTACCTTTTTGCCAAATTTGGTGTAATTCCGTCCAGCAGTTTTTGCTGTAGCCTTGCATAAAGTTTCCTATGGGAAATTGATTTTTTCACTCTTATTTTTTGAATTTCTCTGCAACTACTGAACGGATTTACACCATTTAAAAAAAAAGGTCGCTTTCTGAACCAAGCACTACCTTTTTGCAAAATTTGGTGTAATTCCGTTCAGCAGTTCGGGCTGTAGCCGTGGCTAAAATTTCCTATGGGAATTAACATGGAGAAAACAGAGAAAACGCGTTTTGGGACCCCCCTTTTTTCTCGGCTGCCGCTTGATGAATCACCCCGAAACTTTCAAGACAGGAGCGGACCGGAACGCCCCACTAGTTTTGAAAATTTCGCGATGATTCGATCAAACGACGCCAAACTTATTGGGAATAGAATGTTGCGGATTTCCTATGGATAAAGGTCCTAACTATAACTATCTACTGGCGACCGCCAGTAGATAATATATATATATATATATATATATATATATATATATATATATATATATATACACACACATATGGAGGCGAACGCAAAACTGCTGAGCACTATGCAAAGATGATTTCTTTGAAATTTTCTAACATGGGAGGTCATGTTGTGGCAGGACATGAGCCCATCGAAAGTTCTAGTAGATGAGAATCTATTTGTCAGTTCATAGGAACGGCATAATTACACATGACTATTGTATACGAATGGCTAATGTGTTTCAAATATTCTTCTCCTGCTCTATACTACTAATTAAGGATGGAATTTTGGTTCTTGATTCTCGGTGATACTAGTCTGCATAAATGCAGCGGCGTCACCGGGAACCGAAAACGAAAAATGTGGGAACAAATTAGGAATTTTGCATTAGATGATATACATTTCTGAATTTTTGAAATGATCATCATAAAATCTTTTTATGCCTATGAAATATTTTCACGATGTATTTAATATCGATATTGAACAAGGCAAACAGAGGTAGGCCAAGATGGCAGACACGGAAAGTTGAAATAAGCCACCACATGAAAAGTCCCTTTTCTATGTTAATGTTTTTTGATTGGATTTCGAGCAAAACGAATGAAAATGCTTGCTATTTAAATGTGGACTAATGTTTTGTTACCTAACATTGACGAAGGCCAGGCGGCCGAAACGCGTTTGTGTCAGTCTACTGCGATGGAGTAAGCTGGAATAAACACTATATTCCTTTTCAGCCCGAGTGCGCAGCAGTGTTTGTCCTTGGACATTGGTTTTTGGTGGAATATATCGCAGAGCCGTCTCTGCGAGCTGCAGCACCTGTGCTATTGAGAGCGACGACTAATGGGCGGTACACGTTTTGGATATATATATATATATGTAATTTGGCATGGACACCAAATTTACTTGTTCGCAATTAATTTATTCCATGTGCAAAGATGTTGTTATGATGCGTTTTGGGCAGTCCTTGCCTTGATCACATTTTAAAAAACAGACTTATATACATCACATGATGTATGGACATAGAAACCATGCTGTGAAAATCACCGCAAAAGTGCAAACCATTGTAAAACCTTGAATCAGTCAATTTAAAGAGATTTGGTATAAATACTTTCACGTTGCTACTGACATTGTTTAGGGTTGAGTCAGTGTAAATAAAATTATTAACATGACTATTGAAAAATGTTCTTCTATTTGCATTCTAATTTAAATGATGGTTCATGTGTTAGAATTGGAAAATTCATTTATGTTATTTCTAATGAGACAACATACATTTTCAATCCATAACTGACTATAAAACCAATGCTTTAAAATGTCAAAAATTGGAGGTTCACAATTACATAGAGATAACATGACATTGCCCACAAAAGTGACTAGATCATCATTATGGTAGCTGATAGCATTCCTGGATGAATCCATTTATACATGAAATACTTTTGAGTGCCTGTCATATAGAAATCTAACCACCAACTTGAAAACCAAGTATAAAGTTATACATACTTATTTGATTTGCCTTAACAAGTGCAAAATCAAGTATATACATTATGTATCCTATTTGTAAAAATCTATGAACCGCCTCATCTTGACCAGCAAGTATATCTTCATGGCAACTACAATTCCTCCTGAGACGAAGCATCTCCGCATTTGGGATGCTATTTTTGAGATGCATTGGATGAAAACTTTTTGCATGAAGTGTAGAGTTTCCCGCTGTGGTCTTAGTTTCTATACAAGCGTGTCTCAATTTTATCGTGTTGAAAAAAACTTGCAAATCCAAAAATTCTACTGGAGTCCCACTAATATGCACCACAAACTGGAGGTTGATGGAATAAACATTAATCAAATTAGCAAAGGATTCAGCATACTCCAAAGTACCCCATATATATATATATATATATATATATATATATATATATATATATATATATATATATATATATATATATATATATATATATATATATATATTATCTACTGGCGGTCGCCAGTAGATAGTTATAGTTAAAACCTATTATCCATAGGAAATCCGCGACATTCTATTTGAAATAACGTTGGCGCCGGTTGACGAATCTTCGCGAAAGTTTCCAACTTGTTGGGGCGCTCCGGTCCGCTCCTATCCTGAAAGTCTCGGGGTGATACGTCAAGCGGGGGCCGAGAAAAAAGGGGGGTCCCAAAACGCGTTTTCCCCATTCATTTTTCCATAGGAACCTTTAGTCGCAGCTACAGCCCGAACTGCTGAACGGAATTACACCAAATTTGGCAAAGAGGTAGACCTTGGTTCAGTGTCGTGCCTTTTGCTTAAATGGTGTAAATCCGTTCAATAGTTCCTGAGAAAATCAAAAGTAAAGTCACATATATATCTGGGCGGAGCCTAACCACACATGTCATCGTGAGATCTGATTGGCTGTCAGCACTTCATCCTGGAATTGCTGGCAGCCATCTTGGGACCAATATAAATGATAGTACCTCATTGAAATGCATTGTAGTGAATAGAAGATTTTGAGGGTCACCAAAAGGAGAACTATAAAGGGTGATAACAGGCTTTAGTTACATTAGAATTTATTTGTTGATGGTACCATACTAATTTTAGGAATTGTGGTGTATTCTAAGGTGATTTTACCATGTGAAAAACCTTCTGCTGGGATATCATGTTTGAGAGAACACTATTTTCTCATGCTTGTCCCATGGAGGTTTGGAAGGTGCTCCAGAAGCTAAAATGAGAGCATATTTTCTGTAAATTCACATTATCTTTCTCACTCATGTGAGAATGAAGTCTGACATTCTCAGTAAAACATGTACATCCAACAAGGGCAGAGACTGTCAGTTGATTCCTTTGTGTTCTACTGCAGCTTCCCAGAGTGTTCTAAAGAACAACTAGAGTGCTAACAGCCTTACTTATGACAAAAGTATGGCACACCTGAAGCCATCTTGATTGGAATAAACTGGTAACACTTAAACAATTTAATTTAAAAAGGAACAAAATGATGGGGTTCATTTTGTCATAGAAATTATGGTTAGTGCTGTAGAAAGAAAAATTAGGACATGTTTCAAGTGTGATCTCAAATATCTTCCTGTTATATTTCAACAGGAGCAGCCTGGCAGTTGATGCCTTTGTGTTCTACTGCAGCTTCCCAGAGTGTTCTAAAGAACAACTAGAGTGCTAACAGCCTTACTTATGACAAAAGTATGGCACACCTGAAGCCATCTTGATTGGAATAAACTGGTAACACTTAAAACATTTAATTTAAAAAGGAACAAAATGATGGGGTTCATTTTGTTATAGAAATTATGGTTAGTGCTGTAGAAAGAAAAATTAGGACATATTTCAAGTGTGATCTCAAATATCTTCCTGTTATATTTCAACAGGAGCAGCCTGCCAGTTGATGCCTTTGTGTTCTACTGCAGCTTCCCAGAGTGTTCTAAAGAACAACTAGAGCGCTAACAGCCTTACTTATGACAAAAGTATGGCACACCTGAAGCCATCTTGATTGGAATAAACTGGTAACACTTAAAACATTTAATTTAAAAAGGAACAAAATGAGCGGTTCTTTTTGAAATAGAAATTATGGTTAGTGCTGCAGAAAGAAAAATTAGGGCATGTTTTAAGTGAGATCTCAAATCCTCTTCTATTTCATTAGTAAATTCTGACATGCAGACGGAAACAATCACTTTCAATACCAGCAGCAGACTACCAGTTAACTCCCTGGTGAGCAGTAGGTTTACTCCAGTGATCTAATGAGCAACTAGAGTGCTAACATTCTGAATTTATGGCAGATGTGAGACACATCTGAATGCCTATTTGATGGAATCAAAGTAAAAAACTGAAAGCATTTCCTACTGAGTAGACTGCAGTAAATGAAGAAATTAGGAAACTTCATAACAAAGAAGTCTTCCAAGATGGCCACCAGTGAAAAAAGAGCCCAAATGTAGCACAAATATTACCCAGATGTAGCCCACATATAGCCCAATGACAAAAGTGTGCAAAACACTTTTTAATTTTAGTTTTTTGCAGTTTTATGTAGTGCAGACTGGTCAGGTATTGGAGCATTGCATCTTAAAACATGACCCCCTACACTACAAAAACACCACTGCACTACCTTAAACCCTAAAACACTACCCCCAGCATGACCCCCTACACTACACAAGCACCACTGCACTATCCTAAACACTAAAAAACTACCCCAGCATGACCCCCTACACTACCCAAACACCACTGCACTAACCTAAATCCTAAAACACTACCACCAGCACGACCCCCTACACTACCCAAACACCACTGCACTACCCTAAAACATTACCCCCTACACTACACAAACACCACTGCACTACCCTAAACCCTAAAACACTACCCCCAGCACGACCCCCTACACTACACAAGCACCACTGCACTACCCTAAACCCTAAAACACTACCCCCAGCACGACCCCCTACACTACAAAAACACCACTGCACTACCTTAAACCCTAAAACACTACCCCCAGCATGACCCCCTACACTACACAAGCACCACTGCACTATCCTAAACCCTAAAACACTACCCCCAGCACGACCCCCTACACTACCCAAACACCACTGCACTAACCTAAATCCTAAAACACTACCACCAGCACGACCCCTACACTACCCAAACACCACTGCACTACCCTAAAACATGACCCCTACACTACACAAACACCACTGCACTACCCTAAACCCTAAAACACTACCCCCAGCATGACCCCTACACTACACAAGCACCACTGCACTACCCTAAACCCTAAAACACTACCCCCAGCACGACCCCTACACTACACAAACACCACTGCACTACCCTAAACCCTAAAACACTACCCCCAGCACGACCCCCTACACTACCCAAACACCACTGCACTAACCTAAATCCTAAAACACTACCCCCAGCACGACCCCCTACACTACCCAAACACCACTGCACTACCCTAAAACATGACCCCCTACACTACACAAACACCACTGCACTACCCTAAACCCTAAAACACTACCCTCAGCACGACCCCCTACACTACACAAGCACCACTGCACTACCCTAAACCCTAAAACACTACCCCCAGCACGACCCCTACACTGCCCGAACACCACTGCACTGCCCTAAACCCTGAAACACCAGCCCCTGCATGACCCCCTACACTGCCCGAACACCACTGCACTGCCCTAAACCCTGAAACACCACCCCTAGCACGACCCCCTACACTGCCCCTAAACCCTGAAACACCACCCCCTTCACAACCCCTACACTGCCCGAACACCACTGCACTGCCCTAAACCCTGAAACACCACCCCCAGCATGACCCCCTACACTGCCCGAACACCACTGCACTGCCCTAAACCCTGAAACACTACCCCCATCAAGACCCCCTTTACTGCCCGAACACCACTGCACTGCCCTAAACCCTGAAACACTACCCCCATCAAGACCCCCTACACTGCCCGAACACCACTGCACTGCCCTAAACCCTGAAACACCACCCTCTTCACAACCCCCTACACTGCTAGAACACCACGGCACTGCCCTAAACCCTGAAACACCACCCCCAGCATGACCCCCTACACTGCCCGAACACCACTACACTGCCCTAAACCCTGAAACACTACCCCCAGCAAGACCCCCTACACTGCCCGAACACCACTGACCTAAACCCTGAAACACCACCCCCAGCACGACCCCCTACACTGCCCGAACACCACTGCACTGCCCTAAACCCTGAAACACTACCCCCAGCATGACCCCCTACACTGCCTGAACACCACTGCTCTGCCCAAAACCCTGAAACACCACCCCCAGCACGACCCCCTACACTGCCCTAAACCTTGAAACACCAGCCCCTGCACGACCCCCTACACTGCCCAAACACCCCTGCACTACCCTAAACCCTGAAACATCACCCCCAGCACGACCCCCTACACTGCCCGAGCACCACTGCACTGCCCTAAACCCTGAAACACCAGCCCCAGCACGACCCCCTACACTGCCCGAACACCACTGCACTGCCCTAAACCCTAAAACACCAGCCCCAGCACGACCGCCTACACTGCCCGAACACCACTGCACTGCCCTAAACCCTGAAACACCAGCCCCAGCACGACCCCCTACACTGCCCGAACACCACTGCACTGCCCTAAACCGTGAAACACCAGCCTCAGCACGACCCCCTACACTGCCTGAACACCACTGCACTGCCCTGAACCCTGAAACACCAGCCCCAGCACAACACCCTACACTGCCCGAACACCACTGCACTGCCCTAAACCCTGAAACACCACCCCGTGCATGACCCCCTACACTGCCCGAACACCACTGCACTGCCCTAAACCCTGAAACACCACCCCCAGCGTGACCCCCTACACTGCCCGAACACCACTGCACTGCCCTAAACCCTGAAACACCACCCCCTGCACAACCCCTACACTGCTCGAACACTACTGCACTGCCCTAAACCCAGAAACACCATCCCCAGCACGACCCCCTATACTGCACGAACACCACTGCACTGCCCTAAACCCTGAAACACTACCCCCAGCAAGACCCCCTACACTGCCCAAACACCACTGCACTGCCCTAAACCCTGAAACATCACCCCCAGCAAGACCCCCTATACTGCCCGAACACCACTGCCCTAAACCCTGGAACACCACCCCCAGCAAGACCCCCTACACTGCCCGAACACCACTGCACTGCCCTAAACCCTGAAACACCAGCCCCAGCACGACCCCCTACACTGCCCGAACACCACTGCACTGCCCTAAACCCTGAAACACCACCCCCTGCACGACTCCCTACACTGCCCGAACACCACTGTACTGCCCTAAACCCTGAAACCCCACCCCCAGCATGACCCCCTACACTGCCAGAACACAACTGCACTGCCCTAAACCCTGAAACACCACCCCCTGCACGACACCCTACACTGCCCGAACACTACTGCACTGCCCTAAACCCTGAAACACCACCCCCAGCACGACCCCCTACACTGCACAAACACCACTGCACCGCCCTAAACCCTGAAACACTACCCCCAGCAAGACCCCCTACACTGCCCGAACACCACTGCACTGCCCTAAACCCTGAAACACCACCCCCAGCACGACCCCCTACACTGCCCAACACCACTGCTCTGCCCAAAACCCTGAAACACCAGCCCCAGCACGACCCCCTACACTGCCCGAACACCACTGCACTGCCCTAAACCCTGAAACACCAGCCCCAGCACGACCCCCTACACTGCCCGAACACCACTGCACTGCCCTAAACCCTGAAACACCAGCCCCAGCACGACCCCCTACACTGTCCGAACACCACTGCACTGCCCTAAACCCTGAAACACCACCCCAGCACAACCCCGTACACTGCCCGCACACCACTGCACTGCCCTAAACCCTGAAACACCACCCCCAGCAAGACTACCTACACTGGCCGAACACCACTGCACTGCCCTAAACCCTGAAACACCACCCCCTGCACGACCCCCTACACTGCCCAAACACTACTGCACTGCCCTAAACCCTGAAACACCACCCCTCAGCACGACACCCTACACTGCCCGAACACCACTGCACTGCCCTAAACCCTGAAACACCACCCCAGCACGACCCCCTACACTGCCCGAACACCACTGCACTAAACCCTGAAACACCACCCCCTGCACGACCCCCTACACTGCCGGAACACCACTGCACTGCCCTAAACCCTGAAACACCACCCGCAGCACGACCCCCTACACTGCCCTAACACCACTGCACTGCCCTAAACCCTGAAACATCACCCCCAGCACAACCCCCTACACTGCCTGAGCACCGTTGCTCTGCCCTAAACCCTGAAACACTAGCCCCAGCACGACCCCCTACACTGCCCGAACACCACTGCACTGCCCTAAACCCTGAAACACCAGCCCCAGCACGACCCCCTACACTGCCCGAACACCACTGCACTGCCCTAAACCCTGAAACACCAGCCCCAGCAAGACCCCCTACACTGCCCAAACACCACTGCACTGCCCTAAACCCTGAAACACCAGCCCCAGCATGACCCCCTACACTGCCCGAACACCACTGCACTGCCCTAAACCCTGAAACACCAGCCCCAGCACGACCCCTACACTGCCCGAACACCACTGCACTGCCCTAAACCTTGAAACACCAGCCCCAGCACTACCCCCTACACTGCCCGAACACCACTGCACTGCCCTAAACCCTGAAACACCAGCCCCAGCACCACCCCCTACAATGCCCGAACACCACTGTACTGCCCTAAACCCTGAAACACCACCCCCAGCATGACCCCCTTTACTGCTCGAACACCACTGCACTGCCCCAAACCCTGAAACACCACCCCTGCACGACCCCGTACACTGCCCGAACACCACTGCACTGCCCTAAACCCTGAAACACCACACCCTGCACGACCCCCTACACTGCCCGAACACCACTGCACTGCCCTAAACCCTGAAACACCACCCCCAGCACGACCCCCTACACTGCCCGAACACCACTGCACTGCCCTAAACCCTAAAACACCACCCCCAGCACGACCCTCTACACTGCCCGAACACCACTGCACTGCCCTAAACCCTAGAACACTACCCCCAGCATGACCCCCTACACTACCCGAACACCACTGCACTACCCTAAACCCTAAAATACTCCCCCAGCACGACCCCTACACTACCCGCACACGACTGCACTGCCCTAAACCCTAAAACACTCCCCCAGCACGACCCCCTACACTACCCGAACACCACTGCACTGCCCTAAACACTAACACTCCCCCAGCACGACCCCCTACACTACCTAAACACCACTGCACTGCCCTAAACCCTAAAACACTACCCCCGCATGACCCCTACACTACCCAAATACCAATGCACTACCCTAATCCCTAAAACACTACCCCCCGCACAACCCCCTACACTACCCAAAGACCACTGCACTACCCTAAACTCTAAAACAATACCCCCCGCACAACTCCCTACACTACCCAAAGACCACTGCACTACCCTAAACCCTAAAACACGACCTCCTACACTACACAACCACTGCACTACCCTAAACCCTAAAAAACTACCTCCAGCACGAACCCCTACACTACCCAAACACCACTGCACTACCCTAAACCATAAAACACTACCCCCAGCAATACCCCTATGCTACCCAAACACCACTGCACTACCCTAAACCCTAAAACACTACCCCCAGCAGTACCCCCTACACTACCCAAACACCATTGCACTACCGTAAACCCTAAAACACTACCCCCAGCAGTATCCCCTATACTACCCAAACACCACAGCACTACCCTAAAACACTAACCCCAGCACGACCCCCTACACTACCCAAACACCACTGTACTACCCAAAACCCTAAAACACTCCCCCCAGCACGACTCCCTACACTACCCAAACACCACTGCACTACCCTAAACCCTAAATCTACCCCCAGTATGACCCCCTACACTACACAAACACCACTGCACTACCCTAAACCCTAAAACACTACCCCCAGCACGACCCTCTTCACTACCTAAACACAACTGCACAATTTGTTACAGGCGTTGCAACGCAGGCCTGTGGTGCTTACTGGAAGTACCTGGTGGGCTAGTTGGGCCCCAGCGACTCTCAGGATTCAAGGTGACCTAATCCCCCAACTTAAAACGCGCCACGGGCGCGTTTGCACAGTGGTGAAGGGAGGGGCGGGGCCTCAGGTGACATGTGCGCAAACACGCCCTGTGGTGCGTTTTAAGTTGGGGAGTTAATTCCCTTTGAATCCTGGGGGCCAACTAGCCCACCAGGTACCTTCAGTAAGCACAACAGAGTTGCATTGCAGAGAGGTGAAAAAGGTGCGTGGCCTCGGAACGCCTCTCTGCAACTCACCTCTGTGGTCCTAACTGTAGGTACCTGGGGGCCTAGTTGGGCCCCAGGGACCCTCAGGATTCAAGGGGACTTAATCCTGCAACTTAAAACGCGCCACGGGGCGGGTTTGCACACATGTCACCTCAGGGCCCCCCTCCCTTCACCACTGTGCAAACGCGCACTGGCTCTGGTTAGTCAGAGTCAGTTACCACCAGTACCCGTCTGAAAAAGTTGTGGGCACAGGATGATTTTGCAACAAGGCCTCTTTCTGCTCCTCTGTTGGTTCTTTTTGCACATCTTTTGCTTCTTTCTGTGCGTTTTTTCTTCTTTCTTCACATGTCCTACCTCTGTTGGCATAGTTAGAAACTAGCATTTAAAAAACCTTTGAAATTCACTTAAAAAAAAAATAGGTTTCAGGCACGTTATAGTTAGAAATTAGCATTTAAAAAAACCTTTGAAATTCACTGAAAAAACCATAGGTTTCAGGCACGTTATAGTTAGAAATTAGCATTTAAAAAACCTTTGAAATTCACTGAAAAAACCATAGGTTTCAGACACGTTATAGTTAGAAATTAGCATTTAAAAAACCTTTGAAATTCACTGAAAAAACCATAGGTTTTAGGGACAGTTATAGTTAGTTGGACATTGCACTCGTACAAAACCCGTGAAATTCCCCTGTTATAGTTAGTTCAGCTAACTATAACTCGCGCCCACAATGCACTGCTGATGACGTCACATATTACATCACTCATGACATGGTCAGTGACATCACTGATGACATCACTGATGACATAAGGAAACAAAAAAGGGGGGGGGATCGACGGGCTTTCTCCTCCTATCGGAATGGAGGAAGGTCCAGCATAAACGCCCTGAGTGAACTAATGAAAGTATACAGATATGCTGTTCCTGATGGTTGTCAACACAAGGGAAGTGACACCGACCTGATCCAAATTTGGTTCAAGGTGGGAAGTCCAATTATTGGATTATAATGCCCTCACACACCCAAAGGGTGTCATGCTTCATCATCTGGGCTGCTCCTCGTCGGGTCGGCGGTGCAATACCCAACGGGCTCCCTATAGTAGGGGCTCTTTATCGGAGATCTTCTTCCAATAGCCGTATGGTGAAGTGGGGGTATGGGGCCAGAATTGTGTAGATGTGTAAAGTTGAATGTGTGATCTAAAATAGAGTTGGGAGTTCCATTAAATGTGATTTATTCAAATGGTCTCCTACCCTAATTAAAAGAGTGATAATGTGATGCTCAAAAGTGAGTATTATGTCTCAAGTAAAGGCATCATCATTCTTAAAGGAAGGTCAACATGTTTCACACTTGTTGTCAAGATCTACATGCGATTCGTCAGGACCTCTATAAAAGGTAGACTATCTACACATACACACGGTGCGGTGGCCAAATACTCACCGCAGCCGATTCATTACCTACGTAAGTATACCTGTCAATCCCTGATCCTACCTATGTTGGTGAGAAAAAGGAACATGAATCATAAATATACACATATAGGTATATAAACAGTGTGGTAACCCTTGTGACTCTTAACAGAATGTTGTATTCATTATGATGTGAGTAGCAGAAAACTATAGTGCCGAACAGTGAATGTCCAAAGTGTACTATAGTGAGCTATGGCCATAGCGGCACTGTGAAGCGCAGCAGATAAAAACAAGTAAACTCACCCCATAAAGTGAGTATAACCAGGCGTCATCAGTGCCCGGTAGGGATACAAACAAGAGGAGTTCCTCAATTGCTGGATAAAACCATTGAAATAAAAGTAAATCAATGTAAACAAGGAAAAGTGTGGTCAATTCAACAACCAACATCCATTCTCATACGTTATGATCGTACATGTAACTTGATATTGTGGCCCCGGGTTAAATATCCCATATCAGTGGACAATCAAAGTCATCAGTAATCATGTAGCACCTCTAAACTCTGATTCCCCCATAAGGAAATGGGGAAGGAACAACACTCATACTGCACCTCTAGATTCTTATTCCCCCGTAAGGAAATGGGGAAGGAACAACACTCATGCTGGGATGACCAAGTAAAGTCTATCCGTAGCCCCGTTCATAAGCAGGTAAGGTCTATCCATAGCCCCGTGCATGAACACATGATATAAATGTAAGCCCGCACACGCTGCGTACTCTATACTATGCTGACATTCCCACCAAATAACTCACACTGGTTGGAGACAGTGTCTTAAAACTAAGTGGGTTTTACGGTGGGTACATAGTATGATGGTAGTAGAAAAATTGGTGGCCAATCCATTATTAAACAGATAACACTGTATTAACGGGAGTATTACAGAATTTGCCGAGCGTCATGTAATCATAACTAGAATGGGGGTCAAGTTCTAGTAACTGTAACCAATCTGTCGCGCACTAGTAGCGTACTTACTTCTGTGTCAATAGCACATCTCCAAGCGACCTACCCACATCTACCGGGTCCGGGAGGTGAACTGCTCTGTTTGCGGACTGAATTTATAGTCCCACCTTGCTGTCAATGAAGTATTACAGACAGAAGTGGCTGGATGTATAGCGGCCATCTTGGAATGGTGTTATTTGGTATACAAACAGAGTTATAAAATAGCATGATAGGCAGTAAGAGTCTATAAATCCCCGACAATCGTAGTCAAGGGAAAGGTCGATAGAGAGTTGGCTTGTTTAAAGACTCTGTATGTAGTCCATCCTTTCTGTTAAACAGAGCTGTGCGTGCCAAAGTGACCGGATGTATAGCGGCCATATTGGAAAGGTGTTTATTGTTTAAGAACTGGCACAAAAGGTAAATATAAGGGTCTGTCAGACAGCCAACAGTCATGATCAGAAAAAGAAAAGAAAGCACTACAGTCAATCAAAGATTAACTGTCAGTGTCTCATGCATAGATAGAGTTAGAAAGATGTATAAAGCCATTCCATGAGTAAAATTAGTCTGTTGTCATCCCCAGTCAAGAGTGATGGTGATTTGGACTGAAGGGGAAAGTATTCAAGTCCCTTAATATGTTAGCCAGAAAATTATATGCGAGAAGTATGTGAGGTTTATTGACACGCAGACCAAAGGAGAGTAGCGAAATATCGCCAGTGTTCCAAGGAGGATTATTGATGGGTAGGGTCCAAGGGTGGATCTCAGCCGCACCACAAAGCTAACCCATCAGTGCCCGGTCAGATTGTATTTCATCACCACCTTCTCTAGTTGTCAAATAAAGTGTCCTGACCCATGTTATAGGCCATCGATGTTAAATAATGAGAGAATTCCACGGGATTTCCTCATTCAGTCCTCCAATATGGGAGGACAATCTGTGCACCCACCTCTGTTCTTTGATAAGCAGTGCCGCTTTCGTGATTTTTGGAAATGATTCTAGAACAACCCATTCTAATGCTTCTGGAGTGTGGCGTTTCTCTAAATAGTGTGTGCACATTTTGGTATTGTTCTTCTGGCAGCGGAAGTTACTGCGATGTTCAGATATGCGTATTTTGATGGGGCGTGTGGTCATCCCTACATAGTATAGTCCACAAGGACATGTAATCAAATATACGCAGTTCTGTGTGTTGCAGTTTGTATGAGACCTTAACTCCCAGATGAAATTAGTATTGAGAGTCACAGACTTATGTATCTTAGTGAAGGCACAGGCCGTGCACATACCACATGGATAGTGGCCTTTGACAGGTGGTAGTTGCCAAAGTGTACATTGTTGCGTCCCCTTGCGCCCCTTGGGTCTAGTCCGGATCAACATGTCTTTGAGATTCATGGAGCGTTTAAATGCAAAACGCGGTTTCTCCAAGGCCAGCGTGCCTGTGTTGAGTATATTCCAGTGCTTTTTTATCACCTTGGTTAGTTGGTTTGACACTGGCGTGAACGTGGTGACACAAGTCAAGGTTTCACACTGGGATTTCTCTCTTGATTCTAGCAGACCTTCGCGGTTATTATTTCTAGCTCTTTTCCTCGAGAGTGATATACTCCGTGGTGGATAATCGCGTGCTGCTAAGTTCTTAGCAAGAATGGCTGATTCAGATTTGTAATCATCAAGAGTGCTGCAATTTCTCCTGACCCGTAGGAATTGACCAAATGGGAGGTTTTCCTTTAAGGTCTTGGGATGGTGACTGCTATAAAGTAGTAGACTGTTGCGGTCTGTATTCTTTCTAAACATGGTTGTAGACAATGCGCCATTGTTCAGTCTGATGGTCAAATCCAGAAATGCAATCTGGTTGACTGAAACCGTGCCAGTAAATTTGAGAAATGGATTCTGAATATTAATCCACTCAAAAAATTGATTATATGTCTGTGAATCGCCCGTCCAAAAGATGAGGATATCATCTATAAAACGTTTCCACAGACGTATGTTGGATCGATATGGGTTGCCTTCTTGGAAGATAATTTTCTCCTCAAAGGATGCCATATAGAGACAGGCTAGACTAGGCGCAAAGGTACTTCCCATGGAAGTACCTTGTGTCTGGTGGTAAATCTGGCCATTGAACTCAAAAAGTTCTCAGTAAGAGCTATAGTTGCACATTCCATGATGAATCCCGGTGGTGTCACGGATACCCACGTCTGTGAACTTAGTTCCTCCTCAATCACATCTAAAGTGGCCCTCTGTGGGATGTTGGTGTAGAGTGCTTCCACATCTAGAGTGATGAGGAGGTCAATGTCTGTGGTGAATTGGAATTCGTCAAGTAGACGAAGAACATCAGTAGTATCCTGAATGTAAGAGGGGATCAGTTTAACCATGGGCTGTAGAAAATGGTCACAGAATTGTGACAATGGTTCTAATATGGAGTTTATTCCTGAGACTATAGGTCGTCCCGGTACCGGAGTAGTCCCTTTGTGAATCTTAGGAAGTATGTAAAAGTAGGGAGTCCTAGGTTCTTGTTTAATGAGAAAGGATGCTTCCTTTTTACTTATCCAGCCTTGGGTCTCAGCTGAGAACACCAATGATGTAATAGCCCTGGTTAACCTTTCTGTAGGGCTTTTTGCAATGGGTGTATAATACCGCCTATTGCTGAGTTGTCTCAGGCATTCAGTCTCGTAATCTGTAGTGGCCATGATGACCGTTGCACCTCCCTTGTCTGCTTGTTTAATAGTTAAAGGTAGATACCTCATGTGGCACCATACCACCAGTGGGGGTGAAGGTCGAGGGATTATGTAGTCCTGAGTCATCTACCCTTGTCTGTGGTTTATTTACAAATCCTCTATCTCAGTCAATATCCTAGTTGATAAATTGACCACTAGGGTCTCTTTTTCGTGTAGCTCCGTGTTTCCATTGTTCGTTGTTGTGGTTCTTCCCACACAACTAGGATATTGACTGAGATAGAGGTGAAGGTTTTACAAAAAGGTCTGGGTTTTGTCCCAACCCCTAAGATTGATCAATTTAAACAACTTTGTGAAGTTCAACAATTCTTCCGCAAAGTTCGTCTTAAGGCTTTCTTTGTAAATAAACCACAGACAAGGGTAGATGACTCAGGACTACATAATCCCTCGACCTTCACCCCCACTGGTGGTATGGTGCCACATGAGGTATCTACCTTTGAACAGGCGGTTCTTAAGGACATATGTGCCACCACCAACCAGAGACATTTCTGTAACATTCCCAATAATGAATTGATGGCCATAAAGACATTGGCTAATGATCCAACAATAACTATTAAACAAGCAGACAAGGGAGGTGCAACGGTCATCATGGCCACTACAGATTACGAGACTGAATGCCTGAGACAACTCAGCAATAGGCGGTATTATACACCCATTGCAAAAAACCCTACAGAAAGGTTAACCAGGGCTATTACATCATTGGTGTTCTCAGCTGAGACCCAAGGCTGGATAAGTAAAAAGGAAGCATCCTTTCTCATTAAACAAGAACCTAGGACTCCCTACTTTTACATACTTCCTAAGATTCACAAAGGGACTACTCCGGTACCGGGACGACCTATAGTCTCAGGAATAAACTCCATATTAGAACCATTGTCACAATTCTGTGACCATTTTCTACAGCCCATGGTTAAACTGATCCCCTCTTACATTCAGGATACTACTGATGTTCTTCGTCTACTTGACGAATTCCAATTCACCACAGACATTGACCTCCTCATCACTCTAGATGTGGAAGCACTCTACACCAACATCCCACAGAGGGCCACTTTAGATGTGATTGAGGAGGAACTAAGTTCACAGACGTGGGTATCCGTGACACCACCGGGATTCATCATGGAATGTGCAACTGTAGCTCTTACTGAGAACTTTTTGAGTTCAATGGCCAGATTTACCACCAGACACAAGATACTTCCATGGGAAGTACCTTTGCGCCTAGTCTAGCCTGTCTCTATATGGCATCCTTTGAGGAGAAAATTATCTTCCAAGAAGGCAACCCATATCGATCCAACATACGTCTGTGGAAACGTTTTATAGATGATATCCTCATCTTTTGGACGGGCGATTCACAGACATATAATCAATTTTTGAGTGGATTAATATTCAGAATCCATTTCTCAAATTTACTGGCACGGTTTCAGTCAACCAGATTGCATTTCTGGATTTGACCATCAGACTGAACAATGGCGCATTGTCTACAACCATGTTTAGAAAGAATACAGACCGCAACAGTCTACTACTTTATAGCAGTCACCATCCCAAGACCTTAAAGGAAAACCTCCCATTTGGTCAATTCCTACGGGTCAGGAGAAATTGCAGCACTCTTGATGATTACAAATCTGAATCAGCCATTCTTGCTAAGAACTTAGCAGCACGCGATTATCCACCACGGAGTATATCACTCTCGAGGAAAAGAGCTAGAAATAATAACCGCGAAGGTCTGCTAGAATCAAGAGAGAAATCCCAGTGTGAAACCTTGACTTGTGTCACCACGTTCACGCCAGTGTCAAACCAACTAACCAAGGTGATAAAAAAGCACTGGAATATACTCAACACAGGCACGCTGGCCTTGGAGAAACCGCGTTTTGCATTTAAACGCTCCATGAATCTCAAAGACATGTTGATCCGGACTAGACCTAAGGGGCGCAAGGGGACGCAACAATGTACACTTTGGCAACTACCACCTGTCAAAGGCCACTATCCATGTGGTATGTGCACGGCCTGTGCCTTCACTAAGATACATAAGTCTGTGACTCTCAATACTAATTTCATCTGGGAGTTAAGGTCTCATACAAACTGCAACACACAGAACTGCGTATATTTGATTACATGTCCTTGTGGACTATACTATGTAGGGATGACCACACGCCCCATCAAAATACGCATATCTGAACATCGCAGTAACTTCCGCTGCCAGAAGAACAATACCAAAATGTGCACACACTATTTAGAGAAACGCCACACTCCAGAAGCATTAGAATGGGTTGTTCTAGAATCATTTCCATAAATCACGAAAGCGGCACTGCTTATCAAAGAACAGAGGTGGGTGCACAGATTGTCCTCCCATATTGGAGGACTGAATGAGGAAATCCCGTGGAATTCTCTCATTATTTAACATCGATGGCCTATAACATGGGTCAGGACACTTTATTTGACAACTAGAGAAGGTGGTGATGAAATACAATCTGACCGGGCACTGATGGGTTAGCTTTGTGGTGCGGCTGAGATCCACCCTTGGACCCTACCCATCAATAATCCTCCTTGGAACACTGGCGATATTTCGCTACTCTCCTTTGGTCTGCGTGTCAATAAACCTCACATACTTCTCGCATATAATTTTCTGGCTAACATATTAAGGGACTTGAATACTTTCCCCTTCAGTCCAAATCACCATCACTCTTGACTGGGGATGACAACAGACTAATTTTACTCATGGAATGGCTTTATACATCTTTCTAACTCTATCTATGCATGAGACACTGACAGTTAATCTTTGATTGACTGTAGTGCTTTCTTTTCTTGTTTCTGATCATGACTGTTGGCTGTCTGACAGACCCTTATATTTACCTTTTGTGCCAGTTCTTAAACAATAAACACCTTTCCAATATGGCCGCTATACATCCGGTCACTTTGGCACGCACAGCTCTGTTTAACAGAAAGGATGGACTACATACAGAGTCTTTAAACAAGCCAACTCTCTATCGACCTTTCCCTTGACTACGATTGTCGGGGATTTATAGACTCTTACTGCCTATCATGCTATTTTATAACTCTGTTTGTATACCAAATAACACCATTCCAAGATGGCCGCTATACATCCAGCCACTTCTGTCTGTAATACTTCATTGACAGCAAGGTGGGACTATAAATTCAGTCCGCAAACAGAGCAGTTCACCTCCCGGACCCGGTAGATGTGGGTAGGTCGCTTGGAGATGTGCTATTGACACAGAAGTAAGTACGCTACTAGTGCGCGACAGATTGGTTACAGTTACTAGAACTTGACCCCCATTCTAGTTATGATTACATGACGCTCGGCAAATTCTGTAATACTCCCCGTTAATACAGTGTTATCTGTTTAATAATGGATTGGCCACCAATTTTTCTACTACCATCATACTATGTACCCACCGTAAAACCCACTTAGTTTTAAGACACTGTCTCCAACCAGTGTGAGTTATTTGGTGGGAATGTCAGCATAGTATAGAGTACGCAGCGTGTGCGGGCTTACATTTATATCATGTGTTCATGCACGGGGCTATGGATAGACCTTACCTGCTTATGAACGGGGCTACGGATAGACTTTACTTGGTCATACCAGCATGAGTGTTGTTCCTTCCCCATTTCCTTACGGGGAATAAGAATCTAGAGGTGCAGTATGAGTGTTGTTCCTTCCCCATTTCCTTATGGGGGAATCAGAGTTTAGAGGTGCTACATGATTACTGATGACTTTGATTGTCCACTGATATGGGATATTTAACCCGGGGCCACAATATCAAGTTACATGTACGATCATAACGTATGAGAATGGATGTTGGTTGTTGAATTGACCACACTTTTCCTTGTTTACATTGATTTACTTTTATTTCAATGGTTTTATCCAGCAATTGAGGAACTCCTCTTGTTTGTATCCCTACCGGGCACTGATGACGCCTGGTTATACTCACTTTATGGGGTGAGTTTACTTGTTTTTATCTGCTGCGCTTCACAGTGCCGCTATGGCCATAGCTCACTATAGTACACTTTGGACATTCACTGTTCGGCACTATAGTTTTCTGCTACTCACATCATAATGAATACAACATTCTGTTAAGAGTCACAAGGGTTACCACACTGTTTATATACCTATATGTGTATATTTATGATTCATGTTCCTTTTTCTCACCAACATAGGTAGGATCAGGGATTGACAGGTATACTTACGTAGGTAATGAATCGGCTGCGGTGAGTATTTGGCCACCGCACCGTGTGTATGTGTAGATAGTCTACCTTTTATAGAGGTCCTGACGAATCGCATGTAGATCTTGACAACAAGCGTGAAACATGTTGACCTTCCTTTAAGAATGATGATGCCTTTACTTGAGACATAATACTCACTTTTGAGCATCACATTATCACTCTTTTAATTAGGGTAGGAGACCATTTGAATAAATCACATTTAATGGAACTCCCAACTCTATTTTAGATCACACATTCAACTTTACACATCTACACAATTCTGGCCCCATACCCCCACTTCACCATACGGCTATTGGAAGAAGATCTCCGATAAAGAGCCCCTACTATAGGGAGCCCGTTGGGTATTGCACCGCCGACCCGACGAGGAGCAGCCCAGATGATGAAGCATGACACCCTTTGGGTGTGTGAGGGCATTATAATCCAATAATTGGACTTCCCACCTTGAACCAAATTTGGATCAGGTCGGTGTCACTTCCCTTGTGTTGACAACCATCAGGAACAGCATATCTGTATACTTTCATCACTGATGACATCTCAAATGACATCACTGATGACATCATCCATGTGATAATTTCATGCATCTTCTCACACCCTAATATAACTTTTGATACACCCACTCTAAATTACAGACTGCCATTCTCAAAACCATAGACACTCCAACACCAAAAACTACATACCCACTCTCTGATTCTTAGGTCTACACACACATCCACTCACTCACCTGTACAGTCACTCATACTTACAGTCACTCAGTACAGGACTATCATATGCACTCATACACCTATATAAACACTCACACACCGCCACTCATCCATAGAGGTACTCACACACCTAGTCAGTCATGCAAAAAATTAATCACACACCCATGTACTCACCTATACAGTTATACACACACCAGCTCACTTACTCATACAAATACTAGCACATTCTTACGCTCTTATACAATAACTGATACAAGCACACACGCATCCATACAGCCACTCTCACAATAACACACTCTCACATATAGCCATTTAAATACTCTAACACACATATATACTGCCTTTTACATATGTAGTTACTCGCACATGTACCACTGAGATATACATTCACTCACTAACACACCCATACACACACTCACCCACCCAAGCAGTCCATCACAGATGCACTCTTGAAATCATGCACCCAGTGAATCACCCACTCACACATCTATGTACAGAGTCACACACACACCCCACCCACACAAACACTCAGGCAGCCATACAGATACTGAGAGAACCAATCAATAACCCATATAGACACTCATGTAGCTATTCGCAAATCCATGCATCCACTTACACACCAACAAACAGACGGATACAGACATTCACACAGTTTAGTCACTAACCCATGCATTCAGTAAGATACGTTTAATCACTCACTTGTAGAGTCAGTCACTCACGTACTAAATCATCCATTCAGACACTTATACACCCACTCATTCTTCAATACGCCTTTCCCTATATATATTAAACATATTTAAACTTTACAGAAACACACAGTCACTGGATGATGTCATCAGTGATGTCATCAGTGATGTCATTTGAGATGTCATCAGTGATGTCATCAGTGATGTCACTGACCATGTCATGAGTGATGTAATATGTGACGTCATCAGCAGTGCATTGCGGGCGCGCGAGTTATAGTTAGCTGAACTAACTATAACAGGGGAATTTCACGGGTTTTGTACGAGTGCAATGTCCAACTAACTATAACTGTCCCTAAAACCTATGGTTTTTTCAGTGAATATATATATATTCTGCTCCAAAGGTTGTCCCCCTGGTGAGTAGCACTCGATCAGCAGCTTTGTTATGAAAGGCAGGGACGAGGATCCGCTTGTAGAAGCTGCTCCGTAATGGAAATGCCTGACGCGTTTCGAAGTTCCATATGCTTCTCTACAGAGGCTTGAACGGAGACAGTGTGTGCAAGCGCTGAACCCACTTCGCCATTTTCATATTGCACACCCACCAATGGGAAGCTCGAATGAGTCTGTGCATTGTGGGAAATGTGGTCCGGATAGCACACAAATCTTGTCCTGTATGGACCCTGCAAGTGGACTCGTCCTCAATCCTGTTTGCGGCTGCTGACCCACGTAGCCCCCATAACATTACGGGGTGGTGCACACTCCGTGGCAGGACGGCCGCGTATTACATTCTGCTTCAAAGGTTGTCCACCTGGTGAGTAGCACTCGATCAGCAGCTTTGTTATGAAAGGCAGGGACGAGTATCCGCTTGTAGAAGCTGCTCCGTAATGGAAATGCCTGACGCGTTTCGAAGCTCCATATGCTTCTCTTCAGAGGCTTGAACGGAGACAGTGTGTGCAAGCGCTCAACCCACTTCACCATTTTCATATTGCACACCCACCAATGGGAAGCTCGAATGAGACTGTGCATTGTGGGAAATGTGGTCCGGATAGCACACAAATCTTGTCCTGTATGGACCCTGCAAGTGGACTCGTCCTCAATCCTGTTTGCAGCTGCTGACCCACGTAGCCCAATAACATTACGGGGTGGTGCACACTCCACGGCAGGACGGCCGTGTATTACATTCTGCTCCAAAGGTTGTCCACCTGGTGAGTAGCACTCGATCAGCAGCTTTGTTATGAAAGGCAGGGACGAGGATCCGCTTGTAGAAGCTGCTCCGTAATGGAAATGCCTGACGTGTTTCGAAGCTCCATATGCTTCTCTTCAGAGGCTTGAACGGAGACAGTGTGTGCAAGCGCTGAACCCACTTCGCCATTTTCATATTGCACACCCACCAATGGGAAGCTCGAATGAGACTGTGCATTGTGAGAAATGTGGTCCGGATAGCACACAAATCTTGTCCTGTATGGACCCTGCAAGTGGACTCGTCCTCAATCCTGTTTGCGGCTGCTGACCCACGTAGCCCCCATAACATTACGGGGTGGTGCACACTCCGCGGCAGGACGGCCGCATATTACATTCTGCTCCAAAGGTTGTCCACCTGGTGAGCAGCACTCGATCAGCAGCTTTGTTATGAAAGGCAGGGATGAGGATCCGCTTGTAGAAGCTGCTCCGTAATGGAAATGCCTGACGTGTTTCGAAGCTCCATATGCTTCTCTTCAGTGGCTTGAACGGAGACAGTGTGTGCAAGTGCCAAACCCACTTCGCCATTTTCATATTGCACACCCACCAATGGGAAGCTCGAATGAGACTGTGCATTGTGGGAAATGTGGTCCGGATAGCACACAAATCTTGTCCTGTATGGACCCTGCAAGTGGACTCGTCCTCAATGCTTTTTGCTGCTGCTGACCCACGTAGCCCCCATAAGATTACGGGGTGGTGCACACTCTGCGGCAGGAAGGCTGCGTATTACATTCTGCTCCAAAGGTTGTCCACCTGGTGAGTAGCACTCGATCAGCAGCTTTGTTATGAAAGGCAGGGACGAGGATCCCCTTGTAGAAGCTGCTCCGTAATGGAAATGCCTGACGTGTTTCAAAGCTCCATATGCTTCTCTTCAGAGGCTTGAACGAAGACAGTGTGTGCAAGCGCCGAACCCACTTCGCCATTTTCATATTGCACACCCACCAATGGGAAGCTCGAATGAGACTGTGCATTGTGGGAAATGTGGTCCGGATAGCACACAAATCTTGTTCTGTATGGACCCTGCAAGTGGACTCGTCCTCAATCCTGTTTGCGGCTGCTGACCCACGTAGCCCCCATAACATTACGGGGTGGTGCACACTCCGCGGCAGTACGGCCGGGTATTACATTCTGCTCCAAAGGTTGACCACCTGGTGCTGCTGTTGCCCGAGTGCTGCTCGACTGGTGGACAACCTTGGAGCTGAATCTTTAACGCGGCCGTCCTGCCACGGAGCTAGCACCACCCCGCAATTTGAGGGGCCACGCGATTTGGTATTGACCGAATCGCAAATGTGGGGCAACAACAGAGGATTTAGGATGGACCCGTCTGCGGGGTCCATTGAGGGCTTAATCAAACAGGATATTATGTGTGTGCATCCATTCATGGACATTGCCGAAAACTACAATCCCCATCATGCACAGTCTCATAAGAGCGGCCCATGCGAGGGCGTGTTATATTCAAATGTGAATGGGATTGGCTTATGCACACATCCGTTCCGTTAAAGCCTCTGAGGAGAAGTTGAGGAACTTCGAAACCTGTCAGGCAGTCCTATACGGAACGGCTGTTTCAAGTACTGCAGGAGGAATCCGTCCATACCAATTAAAGGCTGTTGTCTTGCTGCTGTTGCCCGAGTGCTGCTCGACTGGTGGACAACCTTGGAGCTGAATCTTTAACGCGGCTGTCCTGCCGCGGAGCTAGCACCACCCCGCAATTTGAGGGGGCCACGCGATTTGGTATTGACCGAATCGCAAATCTGGGGCAACAACAGAGGATTTAGGACGGACCTGTCTGCGGGGTCCATTGAGGACTTAATCAAACAGGATATTATGTGTGTGCATCCATTCATGGACATTGCCGAAAACTACAATCCCCATCATGCACAGTCTCATAAAAGCGGCCCATGCGAGGGCGTGTTATATTCAAATGTGAATGGGATTGGCTTATGCACACATCCATTCCGTTAAAGCCTCTGAGGAGAAGTTGAGGAACTTCAAAACGCGTCAGGCAGTCCTATACGGAATGGCTGTTTCAAGTACTGCAGGAGGAATCCGTCCATACCAATTAAAGGCTGTTGTCTTGCTGCTGTTGCCCGAGTGCTGCTCGACCGGTGGAGAACCTTGGAGCTGAATATATATATATATATATATATATATATATATATATATATATATATATTATCTACTGCGGTCGCCAGTAGATAGTTATAGTTACAACCTATTATCCATAGGAAATCCGCGACATTCTATTTGAAATAACTCTCTTGCCGGTTGACGTATCTTCGCGAAATTTTCAAACTTTGTGGCCCGCTCCGGTCCGCTCCTACCCTGAAAGTCTCGGGGGATTCGTCAAGCGGGGCCGAGAAAAAGGGGGTCCCAAACGCGTTTTCCCCATGCACTTTTCCATAGGAAACTTTAGACACGGCTACAGCCGAACTGCTGAACGGAATTACACCAAATTTGGCAAAGAGGTAGTTCTTGGTTCAGAAAGAACCCTTTTTGTTAAATGGTGTAAATCCGTTCAGTAGTTGCTGAGAAAATGAAAAGTAAAAAGTTAGTGATATCTATGGCCGAGTAGGGTCCGCGTACCCTCAGCGCACCCTGCGCGCACCGTCCCGATCACAAGCTGCATATTAATTGGCTGTCAGCTGGCTGTCAACATTCCGATTCAGGAAATGTTGGCAGCCATTTTATCCCTCGGTAGAACCGAGGGACAGAAACTAAGTGCGCAAAGCGCACAAAGGGAGCAGGGTAGAAACACCCTGACCCCCTAGGTTTGCTCAGGGGTCCCACAAGGACCCCTGGGCAAAAAAAAAAATTAAAAAAAAATCGGCAGGATGCGCTCAGGGTGCGTGAATCCTGCCGAAAAACATCGAAGCGCGGTCTCCGCGCTCGATGTAGTGGCCCCCGGGTGGCCCAAGTCCCGGGGGCATGGTGAGGGGGATAATTTAATGTGTGGGGGGCCTCAAAGGACCCCCAAGCCCCGAGGACCGCCAACCCCGGGGCTTTTTTGAAAAATGGTGCGGGAGGGCTCTGAGCCCTCCCGCAGCCCCGAGGACCACCACCTTCCCGGGGCTTTTTTCAATTAAAAATAAAACCAGTGTGGGGGGCTCCAGCCCCCACACGCCCGGGACCGCCACCTCCCGGGGCACTAAACATTTTAATATGGGGGTCCGTTACGGACCCAGAGACCCGAGGACCACCACCTCCCCGGGGCTGTGTACTGAAAGGGAGGGGGCCGCGCGGCCCCCTCCTGGAGCCCTTGATGGCCCTGGGGACCACCACCCCCAGGGCCGGCTCCTGCAGTGTCCCGGGGTGCCTACCCCGGGACACTGTAGTTTGCTATGGCAGGACGGGAGCCTCGCGGCTCCCGTCCTGCCATAGCAAACTGCTTTGGATATTGGAAGAGAGAGCAGGAAACCTGCTCTCTCTTCCAATATCCAAAGCGTTGCTTTCCACATGGGGAGCAGCATGTCAGCTGCTCCCCATGTGGGACTAGCAATGCCGGCTCCCAAGGGACGTGGGGAGCCGGCGGGACTGTGGGGATTGGGGACCCCCACAGTCCCCCAACGGAGAAGGGCCAGCCCGGGGGATGGGGTCCCGGGGCAAGTAGTGGCCCGGGAGGGGGGCCACGCGGCCCCCCTCCCCAAAAGAGAAAACATTTTTTTTTTTTTAAAATGGAAAGGCCGGCCCCGGGGGATGGGGTCCCGGGGCCTTAAAATGACCAGAGGAGGGGGGCCACGCTGCCCCCTCAAAATAATAAATATAGAGGCCATGCCCGGGGATGGGGTCCCCGGGGCCAATACAGGCCCAGGGAAGGGGGCCACGCGGCCCCCTTCCCGTTTTTTTATTTGGGAAAAATTAAAAAAAGAGAGGTAAGGCCCTGGGGGATGGGGTCAAAAAATAAAAAAACGATCGGGCCCGCAGGCCCCGCCCCCTTCCTTCACCACTCTGCAAACGCGCCCCCTGGCGCGTTTGCAGAGGAGACAAATTCCCCTTGAATACTGGGGGTCCCTGGGGGCCAACTAGCCCACCAGGAACCTCCAGTATGCACCAGGGGCTGCCTTGCCGAGACGTGTAGAGAGGCCACACCCCTTTTACACCTCTCTGCAACGCAGCTCTGTGGCGCTTTTTGGAGGTATATGGTGGGCTAGTTGGACTCCGGGGACCCTCAGGATTCAAGGGGACTTAATCCCCCAACTTAAAACGCGCCACGGGGCGCGTTTGCACAGTGGTGAAGGGAGGGGCGGGGCTTCAGGTGACATGTGTGCAAACAGGCCCCGTGGCGCGTTTTAAGATGGGGAATTAAATCCCCTTCAATCCTGAGGGTCCCTGAGGGCCAACTAGCCCAACAGGTACATCCAGAAAGCGCCACAGAGCTGCGTTGCAGAGAGGTATAAAAGGGGTGTGGCCTCTCTACACGTCTCTGCAACGCAGCCCCTGGCGCATATTGGAGGTTCCTGGTGGGCTAGTTGGCCCCTAGGGACCCTCAGGATTCAAGGGGACTTAATCCCCCAACTTAAAACGCGCCACGGGGCGCGTTTGCACAGATGTCACCTCAGGCCCCGCCCCTCCCTTCACCATTGTGCAAATATTCCTCTAAAATCAGCCGAAATACGAATTCCGATTTACTCACCTGTTATAAGGAGAGACCTCAGTGCTGTATCTTTCAGCCCAGTACTGGTCCTGAAAAGTAATTTTAACCGTACTTACCAGTAACTTGAATTTCCTTCCATAGGCTAACATTGACTGGTTTCAATTGGAAATTCTTCTAAGTGTGGAGTTTTGGAACTTTAAAATATTCCTGTAAAATCAGCCGAAATACGAATTCCGATTTACTCACCTGTTATCAGGAGAGACCTCAGTGATGCATCTTTCAGCCCAGTACTGGTCCTGAAAAGTAATTTTAACCGTACTTACCGGTAACTTGAATTTTCTTCTTAGGCTAACATTGACTGGTTTCACTTGGAAATTCTTCTAAGTGTGGAGTTTTGGAACTTTAAAATATTCCTCTAAAATCAGCCGAAATACGAATTCCGATTTACTCACCTGTTATCAGGAGAGACCTCAGTGCTGCATCTTTCAGCCCAGTACTGATCCTGAAAAGTAATTTTAACCGTACTTACCGGTAACTTGAATTTCCTTCATAGGCTAACATTGACTGGTTTCACTTGGAAATTCTTCTAAGTGTGGAGTTTTGGAACTTTAAAATATTCCTCTAAAATCAGCCGAAATACGAATTCCGATTTACTCACCTGTTATCAGGAGAGACCTCAGTGCTGCATCTTTCAGCCCAGTACTGATCCTGAAAAGTAATTTTAACCGTACTTACCGGTAACTTGAATTTCCTTCATAGGCTAACATTGACTGGTTTCACTTGGAAATTCTTCTAAGTTTTGATTTTTGAAACATACAAATATTCCTCTAAAATCAGCCGAAATCCGAATTCTGATTTACTCACCTGTTATCAGGAGAGACCTCAGTGCTGCATCTTTCAGCCCAGTACTGGTCCTGAAAAGTAATTTTAACCGTACTTACCAGTAACTTGAATTTCCTTCCTTAGGCTAACATTGACTGGTTTCACTTGGAAATTCTTCTAAGTGTGGAGTTTTGGAACTTTAAAATATTCCTCTAAAATCAGCCGAAATACGAATTCCGATTTACTCACCTGTTATCAGGAGAGACCTCAGTGCTGCATGTTTCAGCCCAGTACTGATCCTCAAAAGTAATTTTAACCATACTTACCGGTAACTTGAATTTCCTTCCATAGGATATCATTGCCTGCTTTTTGCTGAAAAAAATTCTAAGTGTTGATTTTTGGAACTTTAAAATATTCCTCTAAAATCAGCCGAAATCCGAATTCTGATTTACTCACCTGTTATCAGGAGAGACCTCAGTGCTGCATCTTTCAGCCCAGTACTGATCCTCAAAATTAATTTTAACCGTACTTACCGGTAACTTGAATTTCCTTCATAGGCTAACATTGACTGGTTTCACTTGGAAATTCTTCTAAGTGTGGAGTTTTGGAACTTTATAATATTCCTCTAAAATCAACCAAAGTACGAATTCCAATTTACTCACCTGTTATCAGGAGAGAACCCAGTGCTGCATCTTTTAGCCCAGCACTGACCCTGAAAAGTAATTTTAACCGTACTTACCAGTAACTTATATTTTCTTCCATAGGAATCCTTTGTCTGGTTTTCAGCAGAAAAGTTTCAAAGTGTCGATTTTCACAAACTACAAATATTCCTTAAAAATCGCCTGTATGACTTAAACGCATTCTTTCAACTGTTTACAGGAGATGCACCAGTGCTGGATCCAGGATCCAACACTGAGTAACAAAAAGTAACGATAACAGTTTTTACCTCCTAAGTGAATTTCCTTCCATAGGATAACATTGGTCATTCTATGAGAAAAAGTTTCTAAGTGTCAACTTTTAAAGTACAATAATATTCCTTAAAAATCACGACTGTAACCAAAACGCTTTTACTCAACTGTTTACAGGAGATGTCCCAGGACTGAATCTAGGATCCAGTCCTGTGGTTAGAAAAAGTAATCCATAAAGTAACTAATTGCATTTAACTAGAAATTCACATTGAGCTGAATGTTGCATTGTGTTTGAAAATGTGTTGCCCATTGCAACAACTGTAACTACTGTACTTAAAAGTCTATTGCCTATGTGCAAAGTATTTAAACTAAAGTAATTCATTCTGAGAAAGTATTTTTTGTAATGTATAATATAATTACAATGTAATTTAAAAAATAAAATATGTAAAAAAAATGTTTTCTAAAAAATTTCGAAATCAGTATGAAAAAAATTTATATAACAATTAATACATTTAAAAATTGTCATTTACAAAACCTTTGAAATTCACTGAAAATACCGTAGGTTTCAGACATGTTATAGTTACAAATTAGCATTTAAAAAACCTTTGAAATTCACTGAAAAAACCATAGGTTTTAGGGACGTTATAGTTACAAATTAGCATTTAAAAAACCTTTGAAATTCACTGAAAAAACCATAGGTTTTAGGGACAGTTATAGTTAGTTGGACATTGCACTCGTACAAAACCCGTGAAATTCCCCGTTATAGTTAGTTCAGCTAACTATAACTCGCGCCCCCGCAATGCACTGCTGATGACGTCACATATTACATCACTCATGACATGGTCAGTGACATCACTGATGACATCACTGATGACATCTCAAATGACATCACTGATGACATCATCCACGTGATAATCTGATGCAGCTCTTCACACCCTAATATAACCTTTGATACACCCAATCTAAATTACAGACTGCCATTCGCAAAACCATAGACACTCCAACACCAATAACTACATACCCACTCACTGATTCTTAGGTCTACACACACACATCCACTCACTCACCCGTACAGTCACTCATACTTATGGTCACTCAATACAGGACTATCATATGCACTCTTACTCCTATATAGACACTCAAACACCGCCACTCATCCATAGAGGTACTCACACACCTAGTCAGTCATGCAAATAATTAAACACACTGCCATTTACTCACCTATACAGTTATACACACACCAGCTCACTTAATCATACAAATACTAGCACATTGTTACGCTCTTATACAATCACTGATACAAGCACACACTCATCCATACAGCCACTATCACAATCACTCACTCTCGCTTATAGCTATTTATATACTCCAACACACATATATACTGCCTTTCACATATGTAGTTACTCACACATGTACCACTGGGACATACATTCACTCACTAACACACTCTTACACACACTTACCCACCCATACAGTCTATCACAGATGCACTCTTGAAACCATCCACCCAGTGAATCACCCACTCACACATCTATGCACAGTCGCACACACCCCATCCACACAAACACTCAGGCACCCATACAGATACTCAGACAACAAATCAATAACTCTTATAGACACTCATGTAGCTATTCACAAACCCATGCAGCCACTTACACAGCAACAGACAGATACAGACATTCACCCAGTTTAGTCACTAACCCATGCATTCAGTAAGATACGTTTAATCACTCACTTATAGAATTAGTCACGCACCTACTAAATCATCCATACAGACACTTATACACCCACTCATTCTTCAATACGCCTTTCCCTATATATATAAAAATATTTAAACTTTACAGAAACACACAGTCACTGGATGATGTCATCAGTGATGTCATTTGAGATGTCATCAGTGATGTCATCAGTGATGTCACTGACCATGTCATGAGTGATGTAATATGTGACGTCATCAGCAGTGCATTGCGGGGCGCGAGTTATAGTTAGCTGAACTAACTATAACGGGGGAATTTCACGGGTTTTGTACGAGTGCAATATCCAACTAACTATAACTGTCCCTAAAACCTATGGTTTTTTCAGTGAATTTCAAAGGTTTTTTAAATGCTAATTTGTAACTATAACGTCCCTAAAACCTATGGTTTTTTCAGTGAATATATATATATACATATCACAGAATACTCCTTCCAGTTGCGTCATTACCAAACACGCAAAGAACGAGCACGAACCACCGAATTTGTATCTCTGCAATATTTATTCTCGCTCCCAAACGAATGCAGCAGCCATGACGCGTTTCGTCCCTCCCAGGGGACTTGATCACATGACGCGCTCCTAATTACAACAGTTTTTTAAATACACCAAACTTTTTTTCTTTTTTGCCTTTTCACCATCACGTGATTGTGACTTAAAGTGACCTATGCCTATCAACAGCAGTTGAATCCATGGAAAGAAAAGAGGTAAAATTTATCCTCAAGGCATTCAAAAACATTCAAATTAGTCCTGTTATAAGCTGCACTAATGCTGTAATTATATGTTTTTAGTTCAAACACCCAATGTTAACAATATATGATATCAATTGCTCCATGAATCAATAAAAAGATTATTAAATAGATTTATAAATGGCCAGTTCAATAAAATCTATAAATATATAATTCATGATATATATAAATAAATAAATATCTATATACAATTCAACAACAATAAATAAATCAATACATAAATGTTTCGTTCTAACTTGCTGATTTGATATAATCTACATATGAGTACCTCAAATATTTTTTAGAGGATATGGACTAAGTATGCCAACATCTAAACTCTTGGACTAAGGAAGTCCCCTCATGTGCACCTTATATTACGATTCCTCTGCTGTTGCTATGTGTGATTATAAATATATAAAAGAAGGAAAGTAACATACTATTCTAAAAAAGATTTATATGTGTAAAACTGTATAAATAAAGTGAGTTAAAATTAAGGATAAAAGGACGGCTTTGTTCAATTTTGTTGGAAATCATATTTTTTCTTTCATTTTAATACTTTTAAGAGTTTTCAATTTTTTGATCAGTCCCGGGATTACTTAGAATTTTTAATGTTTACTCAATTAATATAGACTAGCATGCAGTTCCTCTGAGGTATTTAACCCCTTAGGGTGCTTGGTGTCAAGATTTAAAATGTACTGCATTTCTAGTTTGCGAAGGGCCTTTTCCCGATCACCTCCTCTTTTGTTTATGGGAATCGAATCAATAAAATAATATTTAAGATCCTTAGCATTGCCACCATGGTTTTCATTAAAATGGCGGGCCACGGGATATGTTTGGTCATTATTTTTAATGGCTCTTATGTGCTGGAGCACCCTTTTGTGCCCCTGTAAAATGGTACTACCTATATATTTTAGTCTACAGGGGCACTCCAGCACATAAACCACATGGTCCGTTTTGCAATTTAATGCTTTGTCTATAATTCTGTCTTTCCCGCCAAATGGAGTCGTATAACTTGTCATTGATATTCCATGTTGGCAGGCTTTACAAATTTTGCACTTAAAAATCCCAGTCTTTGACTCAACCATGTATTTTTTACCAATGAGCCGCATGGGTCATTTTTGACTAAGACATCTTTCATTGATGTACCCCTGCTGTATGTTATTGCAGGTCTTACAGGGACTGAATCACCAATTAACGGATCTTGACGGATAAGGTGCCAGTTTTTCTTAATTATCTTTCTGACTGCACCTTCTTGTTGATTAAAATTTAAGATAAATCTAAATTTGTCTGATGTATCGACTTCGTCATTTATAACAGGTTTTTTCTTGAGAAGAGTCGTCCTAGACACTTGATTACTTTTATTAAGGGCAGTGATTAAGCATTTTTTACTATAACCCCTCTCTGTAAATCTGGTTAAGCATTCAGCTTGTGCCTTCTGTAAATCTTTCTCATTGCTGCAAATACGTTTTAAACGTAGCAGCTCGCCGTACGGTATGCTTTGTACCAGATTCCCTGGATGTGAGCTGCTGGCATGTAATATAGCATTGCCAGCCGTTGGCTTCCTGTGGAGTCTTGTCTCAAGCCTTTCCTCGTTTGTATACACTTCAACATCCAAAAAGTTAACATTGGTTTTACTGATGCAAGCAGTGAAATGTAAATTAAGTTGGTTCTTATTAATTTGTAAAATAAACATTTCTGCATCTTTTTGGGTGCCATGCCAGACCATAAACAAATCATCTATATATCTCCACCATACCTTTACATTATAGGTCATGGCATTAATATGTTCTTTCATGAGAACCAACTCCTCCCACCAGCCCATGTGAAGACATGCATAGCTGGGGGAGAAGCTGGCTCCCATGGCGACACCCCTTGCTTGTTGGAAAAAGGCATTCTGGAACATAAAGATGTTATTAGTTAAACAGCTTTCCACCATGTTAATCAACATATTAGTATGTTCCGCATGTTCTGGCCCCCTCCTTGATAGATAATATTGCAAGGCTCTGAGGCCATCCTTATGTCTGATTGAAGTATACAATGAGGTTACATCCAGTGTAATCAACAAATAATCCTCTTTCCAAATAAAATCCATCATTTTGGCTAAAAAGTCCCCTGTATCTTTTATATAGGATGTCAATTTCTGAACATATTCCTGTAGGAAGAAGTCTATATAAACAGAAGTTTTTCAAAGATACTGTTCTTAGCTGAAATAATCGGCCTGCCTGGCGGATTTTCCTTATCTTTGTGAATCTTGGGGATGAAATACAATATAGGTGTGACCGGATTTTCTTTCCACAAGTATTTGTATTCATCTGTTGATATCAAACCTGTGTTCTTCCAGGCCCCTAATTTCATTTTGTAAATTCCATGTATTGCGTTTAGAGTTTGTCTATTGCTGCGACAATAACAAGCATTATCGTTAAGTTGACTCATTGCCTCCTTGATGTAATCATCTCGTTTCCATAGGACTACATTTCCGCCTTTGTCGGCATTCCTGATGACTATTTCATTGTTGTTTTTCAATTTAGTCATAAGTTGATGATACTGTAGTTCCCTTTTGTCTTTATTGATATTGCTATCTTTGCAGATTTTATAGTTCAAGTTTTTTAGACCATTCACGACTTGTTCCTGGAATACATCAATAGTGTCCTTTAACATAATTGGGTAAAACGTGGACGGTGGTTTAAATGATGTATGGCTCGGTCTATATATGTTGGTGGGTGATCTCAATGTTTCCATGTTTTGACTTGAACTTCCATCTTCATTGATTAGTTCATATAGTACCTCGACCAACTGTTTATCAGGATCATCGTTATGTATTATAGTTGCTGTCTCTTCCTGTACTTGTGTGTTGCTCACGTCATTAATTTTGTGTGTGGCAATGGGCTTGGATAATTTAGATTGCGCATAATATTTTTGCAATTTTAGTTTTCTAACGCTTTTATAGATGTCGACTCGAGTCTTTGCATAATCGAAAGAACTTTCAGGGCAGTAGGAGAGCCCGAGGGCTAAAAGTTGTTCCTCCGCTTTGTTTAAGACAATGTCAGTTAGATTAATAACTGTTTTACTGTTTTCCGCCATTGAGTTGTTGGGTATTATTTTTCAAAAATTTCTTCTGTTGGCGTTTTGGTTGTCTTTTGCTTGTTCCTTCTTCTGCTCGCCTTCCGTCTCTCCCTGCGTTTTCTGCTTCTACTGATGCTTGGTTTGTTTGTTGTTTTCTCGGCCGGAGGGACTGGAGCGCTCCCGGCATAAAAATCAACTTCCTCTGTTAGAGAAAGTTTCCTCACAGACTGCTGTCTTGCTTTCCTGCGAGTTTCTGTTTCTGACTCGCTTTCTACTGCAGAGCTTGCTTCAGACGCTGAAGTTAGGTCGGGTTGTAAATTTGTCATAGTTGCTCCCCGTATATCCCTTTGTGTTGTCCCTGCTTTATCTGCCTTCAGGATGTCAAATTTCCAAGCAAAAGTGAACACTCGTCCACATTCATAGTCGCATCGATCACGGTGAAATTTAAAGGCCTTACGTTCTCTTATTATGTCTTCCTCCCTTTTTAATCGTTTTTTCATTTCATTTTTTATTCTTTCTAGTTCATCCGGTTGGCCCATCTCTTCAAGTTCTTTATTAATTTTTTCGATTTTCTCTGCTAGTTTAGCGCAATCCTTTTCTGCATATTTGACTAATATAAATAAAAGTCTACGTATATATATATATTTTCACTGAGAAAACCACAGGTTTCAGGGACGTTATAGTGAGTCTGACATTTTACTCGTACAAAACCAGAGAAATTCAACCGCTATAGTTAGCTGAGCTAACTATAACTCACGCCCCCGCAATGACCTGCTGATGACGTCACATATTACATCACTCAGCAGCACAGAGAGCTCTGTGGAATTTCACAGAGTTTTTAGATAACTCTGTGGAATTACGTGGAGTGAAACTCCGTGAGCTCCTCCTAGACCTAGTGCAAATGTCAGATTTACACAAACCACTACAACATATAACCAGTAGAGAGGTCTTAGTGGACAGGCCTCTGTGTCACAAACCACTAGTAAAATTATTCTTCATCCTGGAGAAAGATGTGAGCAGAGAGGTCAATCTGTTGTAATTGTCTACTACACTGAGCCATGACCCTAGAGAAAGGTATTAGTAAACAGATGAACTTATTGCAATCTATTCTATGATCATTCATCACAAAGGAGAGTTCTAAGGTAACTGGTCAGTATGTCGTAAAAAAGAACTATACTCAGTCATCAGAGTAGAGTGAAATCTCAATGAACAGCTTAGACTGTAGCAAAGCACTACCATACACATCCATCAACAGGAGACATGTGTCAGTGTAGAGGCTAGTTCACTGATAAATAGTTCACCCACTTTAAAAACGGGATTATAAATCAGATGACATGTGTTAGGAATAGTATCACTCAACTGTATCTTCTAATTTTAAGTGGTATTTTATGCAGTATGAAGTATATTGAAGTTTACTTTGCTGGATGATGCCATCAGTGATGTTATTTGAGATGTCATCAGTGATGTCACTGATCATGTCATGAGTGATGTAATATGTGAGGTCATAAGCAGTGCATTGAGAAGGAGTAAGATATAGCTAGTTCATGTAACTATAATTGCTGAATTTCCATGGTTGTGTGTGTGCAAAATCTGAGCCTAACTATAATGTCCAGGTAACCTTTGTTTTTTTAAGTGAATGTCTAGGTTTTTTTAAATTCTTTTTCCTAACTAACAGTTCTTATAACCTTTGGTTTATTCAGTTAATTTCTACTGATTTTTAATGCTATTTCCTAATTATAACACCCCTGTAACCTTTGGTGATTAGTGAATTTCACGATTTAAAAAAATATATAAATTGTACTACAATTTCACCTATAAGTTCAATTTTGTAATATATATTTTTGGAAATTTATAAATACATTTTATTTACACATTTATTCTTATTATATATTTTAAAAGTAACAATTAACAAATCAAAGTAACATAACTTGTGTAAACTTTCTTTAAATGCAATACAGCAAATCTTTCTCTTTTTGTATTCATTTTATGGATCTGCCGCGATTCCACTACAAATCCACCATAAATCCACGAACATTCTCAAACCTCAAATTCTCATTAGATACAGTAAGTCTCCACCCATCCACATTGGAAACCAATCCTCATATCAGTTATTTGGGTTTCACATCTCTCTGGAGACAGTCTGAAATCCACACCTCCATTGTTGTTTTGGTTTTCCTTCAAAAGAAGAGACTTTCAAAGTTAAGATGTCTTCTGCAGAAGATAGAAGAGAAGGGTAAGAGCAGGATGAAGTAGAAGAAGACTAACACTTCCAAAGCACTCCTAAGACGTTTGAAAATATTTCTCCATCCGTTCAGGAGAAAAGAAAGTGTTTCCAAAATTTTTCCAATGCTCTCTGTGCCGGAAGAAACTGTCAAGCGGTATGATTAATAAGTATTCACATGGCACTTCCTCTATTTGGAAACACCTGAAAACCATACATACAAAGATGTATCACAGGATGATAAGAGAGAGGGAAGGTGGTGTATCATCATCAGCAGCTGGACCATCTGTGGTACCCTTACCTCCAGACCAGATGGCTACCGTCCCAGCTTTTCTACAAAAATTGCAAGACATTGTCACTCATTGTGTAAGTATCTGAATATTGGTGTATAAATGGGTATATGAGTGGCTGTATGGGTGGGTGATTGGGTGTGTGAGTGGTTGAGTAGATATGTGAGTGAGTGTATCAATGCCTCTGTGGCTGTGTCACTGGATGTGTAAGTAGCTGTTTGGGTCTGTGACTTGGTGTGTTAGTAACTGTATGGGTGTCTAAATAGATATGTAAGTGGCTGTATGGATTGTTAACTGTGTTATTAGGTGTTTGGGTGTGTAACTGTGTGTGCAAGTAGCTCTGTTAGTGGTGGATACATAGGTACTTTGTGGGTATGGGAGTGGATGTGTAAGAGCCTTTGTCGCTGTCTGACTGGGTGTGTGAGTGGCTGTATGGTTTTATAAATAGGTCTATAAGTGGCTGTATGGGTGGGTGACTGGGTGTATAACTAGGTGTATGGGTGTATAAATACGTGCATAACTGGTTGTCTGACTGCTGGGTATTTGAATGGCTGTGTAGGTGTGTGGGTGAGTGTGACAGGTCCTGTATCGGTGTGTGAATAACTATATAAGTGGATATATAGGTGAGTAAATGGGTGTGTGAATGGTTTTATAGAGACGTGACTGAGTGTGTCCGTCACTGTCTGGCTATATGAGTGGTGGGTACATAAGTACTTTTTGCAAGTGTAACTGGTGTGTAAGAGTCTGCCTGACTGTGTGAGTAGGTGTAAAATACATACTATTAAATTATACACTAAAAGCAAACACCCACATCTAATTTCAAACACATCAATTCATACTAGGTTAATAAAATAACTATATTTTCAGTATAGCAATTCTTCTTCTTCCGTTGCTGCTCACTATTTCTTTAGTTAATATTCTCGTCTAACCTCCCTTCTATTTTGCCTTTTACTGTTATGTCTATATGCCACACATTTTCTTTCAGTTTATATACACTCATAGGTTTTTTTTAAATTACTTTTTTATAGTACAACCTAATTAACATACCTGTAAAATCTCTTTGCTGTTTTCAGACTTTTATTTTAATATCCATAAATATCTATTTTCGACTGCAAATCTCAAGTCAGAAATATCCTCCTCCATTCTCAGTAGAAAAGTACCTAAAATGGCTACCCTTCCCACTGTGCTCTCACTCATACTCATGTACTTAGCAAACCACAGACTTCCTTTTATCTTTCTTTTTTGTTATATTACTTCTAAATGGCCATGATTTTTTAACCCATTCCATGTTTCCTGTAAAGAAGCCCAATTAGGCAAGTTTGTAGCAGATCTGTGGATTCAGCACAGCCCCTGTGTGAATCAATGGCAGATCCACAAGAATGTCCTTAAAAGTTTTAACAATCTGCTGTTAATTCTTTGCATTTATATTTTATTTTGTAAAATATTGTCAATTACAAGACATAGACTCCTTACTGAGCATGTTGTACAGTCGTCTGCTTTTCAGTCTCACACTGCAGTCTCTTTTCCACAAAAACTGCAAGACATTGTCACTCATTGTGGCAAATACCATATGTCAGTTGCACTAAAAATTTAATCTTTTGCCCAGTTTATGGATGCTGTCAACAAGCATGTTAATTATTTTTCCCCTCACTATTCCATCTTCCATTCCTTTTTAAACACAAGTATGTATCTGGAAAGCAAATATAGAATACATTTAACTTTATATTTCATACTATTAGATTACATACTGTAAGCAAGTGAGTAGCTACATATGTGGTTATGTCAGTGTGTAAGAGGCTGTGTAAGTGTCTGATTACTGGTGTATAAATAGGTAAATGAGTGGCTGTATGGGTGAGTGACTGGGTGTGTGATGGTTGAGTGGATATGTGAGTGAGTGTATCAATGCCTCTGTGGGTGTGTCACTGGATGTGTAAGTTGTTGTTTGGGTCTGTGACTTGGTGTGTTAGTAACCGTATGAGTGATTAAATAGATATGTAAGTGGCTGTATGGATTGGTAACTGCGTGTGTTATTGGGTGTTTGGGTGTATAACTGTGTGTGCAAGTGGCTCTGTTAGTGATGGATACATAAGAACTTTGTGGGTATGTGAGTGGATGTGTAAGTGCCTCTGTCACTGTCTGACTGGGTGTGTGAGTGGCTGTATAGTTTTGTGATTAGGTCTATGAGTGGATGTTTGGGTGGGTGTATGGGTATATAACTGGGTGTATGGGTGTGTAAGTGCATGTGTAACTGGCTTTCTGAGTGCTGGGTATGTGAATGGCTGCATAGGTAAGTGGGTGGGTGTGACAGGTCCTAAATGGGTGTGTGAGTGACTATATAAGTGGATGTATAGGTGACTAAATGGGTATGTGAATGATTTTATGGATGTGTGACTAAGTGTGTCAGTCACTGTCTAGCTATATCAGTGGTGGGTACATCCCTACTTTTTGCAAGTGTAGCTGGGTGTGTAAGTACCTGCCTGACTGTGTGAGTGGGTGTAAAATACCTACTATTAAATTATACACTATAAGCAAGCACCCCCATCTAATTTCAAACATATTAATTCATTCTAGCTTAATGAAATAACTATATTTTCAGTATAGCAATTCCTCTTCTTCTGTTGCTGCTCACTATTTTTTAGTTAATGTTCTCATCTAACCTCTGTTCTATTTTGCCTTTTACTGTTGTGTCTATATGCTACACATTTTCTTTCAGTTTATATACACTCATAGGTTTTTTTAATTACTTTTTTATAGTACAACCTAATTAACATACCTGTAAAATCTCTTTGCTGTTGTCCGACTTTTATTTTAATATCCGTAAATATCTATTTTCCACTGCAAATCTCAAGTCAGAAATATCCTCCTCCACTCTCAGTAGAAAAGTACCTAAAACGGTCACACTTCCCACTGTGCTCTTACTCATACTCCTGTACTTAGCAAACCACAGTCTTCCTTTCATCTTTCATTTTTGTTATACCACTTCTAAATGGTCACAATTTTTTAAGCCTTTACATGTTTCCTGTAAAGAAGCCCAATTAGGCAGGTTTTCAGCAGATCCGTGGATTCAGCACGGCCCCCGTGTGAATCCAAGGCAGATCCACACGAATGCCCTTAAAAACATTCAACAATCTGCTGTTAATTCTTTTCATTTATATTTTATTTTGTCAAATATTGTCAATTGCAAGACATAGACACCCTACTGAGCATTTTTTGCACAGTAGTCTGCTTTTCAGTCTCACACTGCAGTCTCTTTTGTTTGATTTCCCCCACACTCTTTTAGCTCTGTTTCCATAGTACCATGTTTCCAATAATATCTGCCTACCAGTAGGGCAAAAGTTCACAAGACTTTCTCTAAACATCAAACTAGCTTCACACTAACTTTAGCAGATGTAGTTGACTGCATCCTGTTCTATGTGAAGTGATCATCAGTACATCACAAACACAAAGGCTCTTTTCAGAGCCAACCTATTTCCCAAATACTGATTCTTTTTGTTTTCAAACCTGTTTTTCTTATTTCTCTCTCGAATTCACGGATCCTTGGCCAAATAAGGGGTCTGTCAGCTATGTTGCTGGTGGATCTGTGATGGATCCGTGGATCTGTTCCCAATCAAAAGCACACATTCAATGCAAAGGGCCAAGGCTCAACCAATAGTTAACATTCTCATTACATGGTTGAAGAAATGCTGTGATGTGATTGGGTGCAGAAACAGAGGTAGTTCACATTGTTCTTGGTGAAATGGAGGAGAAGGAAGCCTATTGGAGTTGTGCTCAACAGAAGTGCTGAAATTTGGAACTGAAACAGACTGGTGTCTTTAGTTGAATATAAGAAACTGCTCTAAGTTCAGGAATTTAAAAATTATACTTTATGACCTTTGTTGAGATTTGTCAGTAAGTGTACTACTGTTGGTACACTTATTCTACACAAGGTTTAGTAAGACAAAAGCTGTTTGCAGAGGTATGTTGCTTAATATAGGTTTTGAAAAGTAGACTTTAGAATGTAGGGAGATATCACCAAGTATTGGACGTTGTGTTAAAAAATTAAATGTTCAATCTGTATGTAGTTGTAAGTAAAAGAGGCAGTGTTTCTGAAATTATAAAACAAAGATTCTGCAATCTGTTAATATAAGGCCTCGTATTTTTATGAACCTTACTGTACATATATTTTACCCCATGAGATCTTTGAGTGGAGATATTGCTATTTCTAGAGTAAAACACTGTATTCACTGTTAGGAAAGGTGTGTAAAGAGGAATGTGTTGCTTTACAAATTGCTATAGAGCCATGTTTGAAGGCATGTTATAATCTAATTGTCGATAAAAAATGCATTTTTTGAGGCTGTGGAACTTTTTAAGAGAAACAAGTTGTGAAGCTAGTGGTACAGTGCATATAAATATGTGATTGTGGGTGAAAAATGTAGAAGTTTTTAAAGAATATAGGGGCACATTACGATACCCGGTGTAAAAAAATCCGCCAGGCATGGAAGCGGAAAAAATCCGCCCGCACACACCGCCTGAACACCGACCACGCCATCATGAGTACACAAACTGAAAACCGCCATCGGCGGAAAAATCATACAAAATACCGCCCGCCATCGTCCGAGTCGGAGTCAAACCGCCCGCCACGGACGGAAACACGCACGACAACACAAAACCGCCCGCCCACATGGCCGACACACCGCACGTGAAATTACGATCGCACCGCCATGAGCGCGGAAAAACAACAAAAATACCGCCCGCCAGCGCAAACAACGCCGATGAGAATCGACACGGCAGAAGCCATGGCGCCCACGTACCTGCACAGAAACCATCCGCACACAAAACCAATAGCACACAACATGGCCAACAAGTCCACACAGCAAGGCACGCACAAATACACAAGCACAGTACACATCCCGAAAACACCCCCCGGACAAACAAAAAATACAAAGGCCAGAACCCCAGACACAACACACCTGAAAACAACAGACCATGAGGACACACCCACATAGGTGAGTACAAAAGCAGCACTCCCACAGACCACAACCCCTTGCTACATTGCAAACCAGAGAGGGAGAGGACACAGTGACACAGCAAGGACAGCAGCACACCACAGAAACGCACACATCACAACCACCACCACCACCACCACCAAACACCGGCACCACAAACCCCCTGCACATTACACAACACACACCGCACCAGCACCACAAACACCATGGCACCACAAAGGATGCCCAAGTTCACGCCCATGGAGCTGACGGTCATGGTCGACGAGATCATCAAGGTGTACCCACAAATCTATGGGAACATGGTCCAGCACACACCACTAGCCACCAGAAACAGAATGTGGACCCGGATCGTAGACCAGGTCAATGCAGTCGGGACCCTGCCCAGGAACAGAACCGAGATAAACAAACGTTGGAATGACGTAAAGAGCCTGGTCAAGAAGAAGGAGGGTAAAAACAGAGAGCTGGCTGCCGTCACTGGCGGAGGGAATCCCGCGCTCTTTAAGACCTTCAAAGCGTGGGAGGAGAAGGTGCGAGTCGTAATACATCCGGAGATCCTCGCCGGATTAGCAGGGGGAGTGGAGGCTGGTAAGTACAAACTAATGTATACCAGCACACCGCTATGTACACACATGCGCAACCACCATGCCACAGCTCCCAGGGACAAACACCCCCATGTCCAGCACACAATACACAACACATCACACGCACATGCAACAGACACTACCACACACAGGCCAAACCGAACAACTGTAAGATGCATGGGGACATGTGTACACTAAGCCAGCCACGTAACCACCAACAGGTCCACAAATATGCCAGAAGCGCCACAACGAGCACCCACCACACCCATGTGTCCGCCACAGCTGCACCAACTGACAAGTAACAGGTAAGTGGCAGGAACACAAAGTGCAGTGGGTCGGAGGGGGACAGCTGAAGTACAACACCCACCAGGCCCCCACTCCCACAGACCAGCAAGGTGGAGCACTCCCCACACCCATGTGTCAGGCACAGCTGCACCAACCGACAAGTAACAGGTAAGTGGCAGGAACACAAAGTGCAGTGGGTCGGAGGGGGACAGCTGAAGTACAACACCCACCAGGCCCCCACTCCCACAGACCAGCAAGGTGGAGCACTCCCCACACCCATGTGTCAGGCACAGCTGCACCAACCGACAAGTAACAGGTAAGTGGCAGGAACACAAAGTGCAGTGGGTGGGACGGTGGACAGCCCAAGTACAACACACACCAGGCCCCAGTCCCACAGCACAGCAAGGAGGAGCATCCCCCACACCCACGTGTCAGCCACCGCAGTGCACAACGACAGCCGAAAGGCAGACATCACGGTCCACAGCAATCGGTGTCAGTGGGTGTACAGCCACCCCCACGACCCACTACACCCCCCACCCCCACAGACCTGCAACATGGAGCACCCCCCGCTAAGAGCCATGTGGCATCCAGTACAGTGCACGCACGAACAACTTGCAGGTGGGAAACTGGACAGGGCTGGATTACTGGAGGCATGAGGACCATAACACCACCAACACATGGGACATGTCACGTAGCACACGAACACGCAGCACCGCCCACCGTCACGAACAAGTGAACAATGTGCACACGGACATGAACAGCAGACTCACACCCCACATGACCCATCACAGACATAGCAACACCCAAGGAGCCACGTCTGCATGCACAAGCCACACTGAATATAGTCCCACACGGCAGCCACTGTGCAACTCATCACACACAACCGAAACACCATTGAAGTCCTGTCCATGTAGCCCCTACTGCCTGTCAACCACACACCCCACAACTACGCCTATGTAAGACAAACAACACTAGACGCAACAGAGCGGAACAACATAAATGCACATGAACACCACTGAACCCATCAAACACACAGACACACCATGCACATACAACATACCATCCATCCCATCCGTCAGCCCCAGTCTCATGAAAGGCATGTCATCCGCACAGCTGCCACACATACAGCAGTCACGCAAAGACACATGCCCATGACCAACCATGTGCCAGAAGTCAATTAAGCGCACGACACACTGTGAGCAACAACACACAACATGGGCCACACCCCCCCCGAGCACTGCAGTGATGCACATGGCACAGGGCAGCACGCACACCAAGGAGATGGGACAACTGCAATACGTTTGGCTGGCACACAACTATCACTCACTCATAACGATGCGTCCAATGCCATGTCCAGTAACCACAACAGACAGCAAATATGCAGGGCATGTCAGGCATGCACACACCTCAGACCATGCACTGTCATGCTGCCACAACACATGTCACGTTCGGCACCCATGGCTCACAGCATGTACCCCAAAAGCATATACCCTCCCAAATGCGAATCTGGGGCATGGCCCCCATGTTGCCATATGCGTTCCTAAGCGTTCCATTTGAACCCCAAAAGCATATTCCCTCCCAAATGCGAATCTGGGGCATGGCCCCCATGTTGCCATATGCGTTCCTAAGCGTTCCATTTGAACTCCAAAAGCAAAGTACAAACCAGACCCAGGATGGGCCAGGAGCCCGCATACACCAGAGTCACAATGAGTAGGGGCAAAGCAACACACCCATCGGCATGGCCAATCCGTCCCATGCCACATGTGCACAGCACACAGTCCCATTGCCTAGCACACACACCTACAGATGCCACAGCCACACACTCGCCTCCGGGAAACCCATGTACGAGATTGCACGAACTGCCAATGTCAGACGACTAATACATACTTCGCCAGGTGCAACACAATAACAAATCTCATTCTCTCCACAGGTGACGAACTGCTGGACGCTGGGGATGGAGACAGCAGCCAGCACAGCCAGCCTACAAGCCCCCAATGAGGACACACGGATATGGAGGATCTGTCCACCTCTTCGGACACGGACCACCAAGCTGGCCCATCTGGCGTGGCAGGGCCCAGCCGCTCCCCAGGACCCCTCCTACCCACCAACCCATCATCCAGGGATGCTGAACAGTCCCAGTCCCCTGCTGCCACTGTCGTTGCGGCCACACCCACGGTCATTGCGGCCACTACCACTGCCGCAACCGCCACCATCGCCGCACCGACCACCACCGCCTCCACCACCACCACGTCTTCGCTGGCACCAGCCCCAGCGCAGGTGGTGGCCCGGCCGACTGGATCCACCCTGGGAGCCACAGCGAGGACCGTGGTGAGCAATGTGGCTAGTGGGCAGGCCGGTGGCAGCAGGACTGGTAGGAGGAGCAGAGTCAGGGAAACGCCAGCCTCCCCTGGGAGCCATGCCCTGCCTCAAATGGCCAGAGTCCTTGGGGCCTATGAAGAGGCCCAAGGACAATGGGCCAGGTCTGCTACTGACACGCGGGAGGTGCTGGGGGTGCTGAGGTCCATGGACGCCCATATGGGCCAATTCGTGTCCCGTATGGACCAACTCGTGGACCTCATGGGCCAGCTGGTGGTGGCGGTGGGGTCACAGGCAAGGCCAGCAACACCACCTCCGCCACCACCTGCTAGGGCGCAGGCTCGGGCAGCAGTGTCCACTTCCCCTGCGTCCACAGCCAGTGAGCACACCTCACCCACCACCAACAGGTCGCCACCACACACCCCCCTCCCAAACGTGGAAGGGGCCGTCCGAAGAGGAAACAGATCTCCCGGGAGGACTTCGCACGCTCCAGTCGCAAGTGAGGCAGCCAGCCAGCCTTCCGCCAGCCTTCCTTGACCAGCCACTGCATTGACTTGCTCTACGATCCCACTCCACACAGCCATCTGGATGGCATGTGTGTGTTGGACTATGGACATAGAACCAGTGGGTACACCCTGATCATCACGCAGCCATGACCGACAGCTCATTGTCACTGCACGCACCACTTTTGTCATCACCTTACACACAATCACATGTCACAGTTTGTAATAAATGCACCTTTTTCACTAACTGCTGTTTGTGCCCTGTGTCTTTATTGTACGGAATACAACGGCCACCTTGGGCGGAAAGGCACCTGATGCGTGGCATGGAAATGGAATCCGGAGGGCCTGTAGGGACCTAGGGGTGGGAGACAGAACAGGAGCACATTCAATGAGTGTGTCACACACCCATCACACAGTACATGTCAACAACTACAAGCAATGTACACACATCGCACAGAGCAATAGGGCACAATGCCACAGTCACCAACAGTGGCATACTACCCTGGCCATGGAGCGTTGACACACTGCACGCAGTGAACATACGGCCACCCTGACACAGCACACACACACCTGCATAGATACAGACACATCATCCGTCGTACATGGACACTCACCGTCAAGTGAAGTAGCGGGCGATGAGCTGCTGGCACACATTCCCAGCTTCCTCCTCTCCGCTGTCCACCTCACTCGAGCTGTCCTGGTCTGCGGGCTGGGGCCCTGGTTGATCTCCGTCATCCACAATGAGGGGGATCTGCTTCCGAATGGCCAGATTGTGCAGCATGCAGCACGCCACCACTATCTGGCACACCTTCTGTGGGGAGTACGCCAGTGCACCCCGGTGCGGTCCAGGCACCTGAACCTGGACTTGAGGAGGCCAAAGGTACGCTCGACCACTCGTCTGGTCCTCCCATGTGCCTCATTGTATCGATCGTCTGCTGGGGTGCGAGGATTCCTCAATGGACTGAGCAGCCATGCCCCATTCGGATACGCAGAGTCACCTGGGTGTGAGGGACACAGAGAACCGTTGCTATTCCAACTGGACAGGGGACAGCATCGCACAACCAGCACGCTACACCACTCCACATACTCACCGACAATACAGCCACGATCCTGTTGCAGATTGGCCATCAGTCGTGGCAAGATGCTGTTGCGCATTATGTGTGCGTCATGGGCCGAGCCTGGAAACTTTGCACACACGTGGGTGATCACCATGTCCGCAAGGCACACCACTTGCACATTCAGGGAGTGCGTGTGCTTCCTGTTGCGGTACAGGTGCTCAGTGGCCTGTGGTGGAACAAGGCCAACATGAGTGCAGTCAATGGCTCCCACGACGTGTGGGATTCTGCCAAGGGCATAGAATGCACCCTTCACTGCCGCCAATTCACGAGCCCTGGGGAATCTGATGTACCTGTTCCGGTACAGCATCATGGCTGCCAGTACATCCCTCAGCACCTTGCTGAACATGGGCTGGGACATCCCTCCTCCACTGCCCACTGTGTGCTGGAATGACCCAGTGGCGAAGAAATGCATGGCGGCCATCACCTTAGCCGTGGGGGTGACAGCAGTCGGATACACCCTGCGGGGACGGAGATGGGGCTCTAACATGGCACACAGTCGATGCAGAGTTGGCCTGTCCAGCCGAAACTTCCTGATTACCTCTGTATCGTCCATGTCCGCCAGCAATTGGTATGGGCGGTCAATGTTCGGTCTCCGCCTGGGTTAAATGACAGAGGACACATGTCAAAGCAACACAGCACATAGCAATTTCGCATACACATCACTGACATGACTGAGCAAGCACATGAGCCACAGCCCAGCTGTCAAGCTGGGACGGCACGGCCACAATACACTTACACAGGTCTCCCAACAATGGCAATGGCAAGTGAGACATACCACTGCCATGTGCATGCACATGGGGATCTAGGCCCCAATGACTTGCGGGCCGTGCTGATGGGGACTGACTGCATATTCGTCAAGCGGCAACGCCACGGCAACATGAGTGTCTGCTGAGCATGGTACTGCTTCCGAGGCTGGATGAGTATGGCACACGACGACGACGATGTGGGCACGGGCTGAGCGGCCAATACAAGTGGGACCTGTGGCACGAGGGGATATGAGACAGTAGTAGGTGTCAGCACTGCACCCTATGTACAGCACTGTACGGATCACAGCTCCCGAAACATTGACTGGTGTCCACATTGACAGCCCCATGCCAAGACGGCTGTGTGCTTGCAGTCACACGTCACAGGTGAGAGGTTACATTGCATGTGCCAGGTGGCAGTCGTACATAGTGGGAGCTGGCATGTGTGTGCATGTGTCTCCTGTTCAGGATCCACCAGATGGGCGCTGACTCTGTACTGACCATTGGACACAGCATGTTCCGTGGAAGGCTTGTGTGTGTGGGATGGTGGCACTGGATGTGCCTCCGTTGGGTGGGGGGCCATGCACAGGGCGGGTACGTCGATGATTGCGCATTGTTGGTCACGGTGGGTGCACCAGCTAAGATGTGTTGCCTTGTGTTCAATTCCTATGTCCGCATGATGATGGACTGTGGATGTGGGCAGACTACACATTGGTCGATGTGCTGTCTATATGCATGTGCCTTCACACCAGGCACAGCTGCCCCTGCACATGTGACCCCTGCTGGACTCGCTGCTGGGTCTGTGGAGCTGATGCACCTTCTGCGCGTGGGGCGGACAGCTCTCCTCACTTCCCTCATTGCGCATGTCATGTCTTTGCCGCAGGTGACATGGATCATGGAGGGCCCACATGTACGCGTGGGTAGGCTACACATGATTGTTCACTGGTCGCCACCCCCAGTCAGTGTTTCGAATGGGAAGGTTGTCGTGCTGGTGGTATGTTCGATGTGGCGGATGGGCGGGCCTAGGTGCGGGCTTACATTCCGGACATGGGGGGGTAGTTGGATTGGCGACTAGTTGCAGTACACACGGGACACGTCTCTTCCTTTCCACATCTGGGTCATCCCTTGTACTAACTGACAGTGATACAGTCATCTTCGCCCCAGCCCTCATGTCCTCCCCTCGCCCCCCAATATGCATGCTCACCTGCGAGGCTAGCGCTTGCACAGGCAGCCCCAAGCTCGCACCAGAGAGGGCAAGGAGTGTATGTGTGGGTCCAGTTGCACGAGTGGGCTGTCTCAGGGTATGATGTGTGGCGGGACGCCGTCCACCTGCGTGGTGCCCCAAATGGAGACCCGGCCTGCATGGACTATGCATCACAGTCTTCGCCTTCCGGATCCGCCACCTGCGACACCCAGTGGCTGTGGCTGCCCTTGCGGCCATGCCGCGTCCGTCTGTGGCTGATGGCCCACACATTCACTCTTTGGCCTCTCTGGGGAGTGCTCAGGGGTGGTGGCGCACGCGCTTGCACTTAGTCGCAATGGCATGTGGCGTGGTTGGTATGATGGGCAATGGATGGGATGGTGCGAGCCACCTCCCGTGACGTCAGTGCTGCTCGTGCTGTGGTGCGTCCCCCTACACTTCCATTTGACTTTTTGCCATGCTGGACGTTGAGGTTCTATTGCCTGCGTGATATGACCAGGAGGAGCGCGAGGAGACCTCTCACACACCATGCTCCACTGCCATCCCGTGCCCTGTATCGCCTGTGCGGATTGACTATGTTGGGGTTACACCTGGTCGACTGGGGCTGTGTGTGCCTTGTCAAGGGGCATGGCGGGCGCACAACAGGATCCAGCTCGTCCACAGAGGGTGGGCTGAGGTGCGCCTGGTACCGCTTTGTACGTGTGCCCGGCTGCTGTGCACACACGTGTTCACTCCCCCCGACAGGTGTCCTCTCACAATGCCCAGGGAAGCGGTGGTGTACTGTTCATGAGCCCTCCCAACACGGCGTGCTCCAACTTGGCATGTGCGCATCTACCCGTCGCACCCACCCACCTGAGCACTGCGTCCATACGACTTCACACGACACATGTGTGTCTTCCACAGTAGTGCTACTCATTTGCGTTGACATCCAATACCAGTGGACTACATGGTCATGTCACGACTGCCGTGTACTTCACATACTCTCATCCTCTCTCATTCGTACTTGTGAAATGAGTCAGCGGAGACAGTTCTGGTTTCAAACATTATATTGAGTCTTCTGTCCTCTGTGATGCAGTATAGTGGACACTACTGGCAGCGGAATACATATTGAGGATATACTGAGCATGATTACAAATGGGATAGGGTGTGGGGTTACATCTGCTTGGCCAAGGCTGTGCTAATGTACATTTACGTATAGCTGCGGAGCTGCGGACTTTGACACAGACGGTATACATGTAGCCTACCAGACCGCTCGGCATCATGGGCACAGTCCATCTCAGTTCCATGTGACAGGTTTGCTGCGGTTGTTCCTCATGCACGCGTGCATGTGAGATGACATCAGGGCATGTGCTTGCGTGCATGCAGCGGCGTGCCACTTGTTGTTGCACTGTGGTGGTTACTGGACATGTCACAGTCACTGGGGTCGTGTTGTTGTTGTATGCACTTGTCGTCCATGCAAAGGTCCTGGTATGGGATTCCCGGGGCGGGGGTGGGAGGGGTGCAGCACCCACAGACTCCAGGTGACCTATTCATGTCCACTGAGCGGTGTGTGTGTCCATGTGCGCTGGATCCATGTCGTGTCCTGGTTGTTCGTGCAGTTCCGTCCATGTGGGTGCGATGCACAGAGCCCATGCCACTGCCTCCCACGATGCATGCGGTGTTCCTGGATGTGATGGGGAACAGTGTGCATGTCCCGGTCATATCCGATGTCATGGCGATGTCGTTGATGGTGTGGTTACAGTTGCCGGTCGTTTGGTATGGCTGTTGTGGTGGTGACTGGCCAGTCCGTGCGGAAGCTGAGCATGGGTGCGGGGTTGGACTTCATAGGTCACTCGGGGAACCTGCGTTGTGGTCCGACGTATTTACAGGTTGTCAGGTATGCGATGCCGTCCAGCAGGGCTTCCATGTCATTGGTGGTGTACATGTTTGCCAGCCAATGAAGCGGATGGTGGCTGTCAAGGTGTTGTTCGTAGGTTGTCCCTTGGAGGACCATGATGGGGCATGCTGGGTGACATTCGATGTAGCTGTTCTCGATGATCCGTCGTGTGGAGGCACAGTGGTTCCATTTCAGTGCGCGTGCGATGTTGGCCACATACGCCATGCCCCCATAGGCAGAGCAGGCCCTGTCGTGTGCGTCCAGAGGGAGGAGTAGTGGTAGCAGGTCCGCCTTCAGACATGCCGGGTTGGAGAGGCATATCTCGACGGGATGCTGGTAGGGACACCTCCGACAGTAGAAGACGGGCATGACGCAGCTGAACAATGTGATGCGGTAAGTCAGTCGGTAACTTACGTTCAGCAGGGACAGGAGATCGCATCCCAATGTATGTATCGTGCTGGTTTGGTACAGCTTGAGCTCTTCGGCGTAGTTGGGTAGGTGTGTTGCGGTTGCCATTTCGCAGCGGTTCGTTGAGGTGGCGTGCTCCGGCTGTGTGTGCAGTCTGCAATGTGCACGCTCCGAGGTTGCTGTGAGCTCTGTGTAGTCGTAGGGAGACAGGACTTGTGTTCTGTTGGCTTGTTTGGAGGACACGGGCCCTCTTCCCACATGCTTCTCAGACAGTTCAAGGTCAGTGCTGTGTGACTCCTTCCAATTAACTTGCATGTGGCCGACATGGGGGAGTGTTTTCTTCTTTCTTCCCCGTCCGTTGTGTGCTTCTGTGATATGCGCTATCTGCCCTGTGGTCGGTCTCCTCTGCATGCCTGTGTTGGTCTATTCTTGGACAATGGCTGTATTCACCGGCTTCTGTCGTAGGGCTGTGGTTTCGGAGTTGGAATGGAAGGTCATTCAGTGCTGTCTGCTCTCCCTTGTGTGGGCGGCAGGCTGCCTTTCCGCTCTGCGTTGGGCCTTGTGTGTGGATGTAATTCTTGGGCCACCTGTTGTCGGTCACCGGGCTCTTTGGTGTTCCGTTTCATGTGTCTTGTTCATATGTGCAGGGTGGTATGGGTTTTTCAGTGTGGTACTGGCGTTCCTCTTCCCGAAGGGAGCCCTGCTTCTCCTAGTTGGTGTTGCCGCCGCTGTGTGCTTCGCCATGTTTGTTACACTGGGGTGTGTCCTGCTGTTGCGTGACTTCACTGACATGTGTGCGTCGGTTGTGTGGCGTTGGGTGTTGTCCGTGAATTGGGCGTTGGGGACATGTCTGTGGCCGGCCTGTCACGTGTCATGTGCGTTCGGGGTGGGCTGGTGTGTGTGCTGCTTGGTTGTGTCCCTGTGTCTGTGTGCGACGCATGCATGGCGCTGCGGTTGGCCTCTGCGTTGTGCGCATGTGTGGCGGCGTCATCGGCGCTTTGGGGCCGTGACGGGGTGGTTGGTTCCTAGTCCCAGGTGGTGTGTACACATGTGTTCCGCGATGTTAGGATTTGGCCTGTGTGTCATATGTGGATGCAATGGTGGATGTGTAGTGTGCACGCGCTGGTGGGGGGTTGTCCGCTTTATCCGCCCTTGCACTGTGTGCGCTGTTTGCGTGCACTTGTTGTGTGTGTGCCTACCTGCGTCTCCGCGGTACGTTGCGTCCTTGGTGGTGCATCAGCAGAAGCATGGGAAGGGCCTGCAGTGCTGGATTCATGCCCGGGGTGCCGCTTCTTCGTTGTCCGTGCTCTGCGTCCGTGTTTCCGCCTCTCTTTCACGTGCGGTGTCTCTTTGCCGTGGGAGCCGTTTGTTTGCGGCATCGTAATTTATGCGCCGGGCGGGACGTGTTTCGTCGGACGGTGTGTGTCAGTTGTGCTGAGCCGCTACGTGTGCGGGCGCACTTTGATGGCGGACGGTGTTGCTGGCTTGCCGGCGGTGTTTGGCCTGCTTTTCGCATCGTAATTGGGCGGGCGTGTGGACTGCTGCGTGCCGGCGGTAACTGGTGGTTTTTGCATCCGCCAGCACGGCGGTAGTGCTTCCGCCCGCCATCGTAATGGGCCCCATAGTGAGGTATCATTGTTATCAACTATTGATAAATATGTAACTTTACATTCTTTTATTATTTTGTCTTTCGTAGGAGAAAAATGGAGAACAGAAGCTCTGAAAAACACAGGTACCATGACACACTATATATGGAGGAGGAAAACAAAAATTGTTTAATTCATCAGAAAGACGGAACTGATGTTGTTCTTACTGCCTAGAGTGAGATTTGTACCATTGGAGAAGCTCTACTTGTTTTTATTGACAAAATGATTTGCTTACTTAAACAGCAAACATGCATTATTTATATAAGGAGGGTTGTTATCTGCTTGAGCAGTAAGTACATGGAAGAGGTGTCAGTGAGGAGGCTGGTACTTGTTATACTCAGTATGGAATCGTGAGGTCTTTCATGCAAGGTGAGTACCATTCCCACCCTACTATGCATACTACTGAGCCTGGGAAAGGTGTGAATAGAGAGGCAGTGTCTCTTTACACCCTGCTCTACACACTGGTTATCTTCATGCAATGTCTCAGTGGAGAGGCCATTCTCTCCACATTTTCTAGTAGTGGGGATTGTAAGAGCTAGGGGCCAGATGTACGACGCCCAAAATAGCGCCTCGCAATTTGCGAGTTTTTTGCAACTCGCAATTTGCGAGGCGCTATTTTGGATGTACAACAGTGTGTAACACACTTTTAGCGATTCCCAATGGGGTCGCAAATTGAGAGGCTCATGAATATTAATGAGCCTCTCGCAATTTGCGACCCCATTGGGAATGGCAGGCCCTCCCTGGTATGGTGGCCTGCAGGGCTCAGCAGACCACCATGTCTGAGACTGCTTTTAAATAAAGCAGTTTTTTTTAATGCAGCCCGTTTTTCTTAAAGGAAAATGGAATGCATTTAAAAAACAAAATTTGAAACGTTTTCGTTTCATTTTTTAAGGGCAGGCAGCGGTCCCTGGGACCACTGCCTGCCCTTAAAAATATTTTCCCCTGCATTTGCAAAGGGGAAGGGGCCCACTGGGGACCCCTTCCCTTTTGTGAGTGTATTACCACCCTCTTGAAGAGGGTGGTAATTTGCGAGTGTTTTGCGCCCGCAATTGCGGATGCAAAACATTCTTACATAGGGTTGCGCTCGCTATTAGGAAGGGGATGCCCCTTCCTAATAACGAATCGCAAAACCCTATTTTGCGAGTCGCAAAAAATTGCGACTCGCAAAATAGGGTTTGTACATTCACCATGCTGTTTTTGCATGCGCAAATGGGTTCGCAAACCCGTTTGCTCATGCAAACATGGTCATACATCTGGCCCTAAGTATTGTAATCAAGGAAAATGTAAAAAAAAAAGGGGGTAGCGAACATCTGGTGCATATAAATTATATCTATTACAATTAAGCCTGGGCGTAGTTCGCGAAGTAGCGCTACGCGAAGCTACGCAAAGTGCAGTTCGCACTACGCGAGCTACGCGTAGCACTACGCGAACTGCGTAGTGCACTGTTCGCAATGATTGCACAGTGCCGGATGCTTGTCCGCACTGTGCAATCATTGAAAACGGCATCTTGCACAGTGCGAGCTGTCTTTTACTGCTGCTCGAGTAGATTTTTACTCGGCGGCAGCTTTCTCAACGCGGACTGGTAGTTTCTCATCGCGAGCGGTCGCGAGCATACGCGACCACTCGCAATGAGAAACCTGACCTCCCCGCGTTGAGAATCTCGCCGGGAGGTTTATTTTCCACGCTCGCGATCGGCAACTTGATGTTGCTGATCGCGAACGAGAAAAAGTCTCGCCGGGATGTCATTTTGCTTGCTCGCGGTCGCCAACTTGACGTTGAGGACCGCGAGCAAGCAAAAATGACCGCTGCACTACGCTACGCGTGTTTGCACTGTGCTACGTGCAATTCGCGTTGTGCGAAGTAGCGCAAACTTCGCAAACTACGCGAGCGTAGCGTAGTGCTTTGCCCAGGGTTAATTACAATAGGATAAGTTCAGTAAAAATGCAAATTACGTTATGAAAGTATGCTCTCGTGAGTGGCCTGCTAGAGTCAACCGCGCTATGTATCAGAGCATCAGAGCTCTTGCGAGTGTCTCGCAAGAGCATCAAAAAGGAAAAAAAAGGGTAATATTACAAACAACATACATAATGAAAGTATAGAGTAGCTCTGAAAAGAGCTCTTTTAATTAACATCTTTTACAACTGTATTATTTTCAGTTTTTCACATTTTTTACTTTTTATATATATTTTTTAACCTTTTCGGTGCTCACGACGGCCCCCGGCCGTCACGAGTCACGGTGGGCGTGTGCGCACGACGGCCGGGGGCCATCCGAATCCCGCCCACTAATAGAAACCCCCGCACAGCGCGAAAATTCGCCGCGCACGCAAGAGGTTAAAAGGGTACAACAAAAACAAGAAATTGGGAGTAAACAAATACATTTCCTTCAAAACAAGTGGAGAACAAAACTAGATTTTTTTCTAAAACAAATACTGCCTACGTGGGCATTTAAGATCCTGGACAAGCCTGTCCTGTGCAGCCCTGCATGTCTCAGAAGAAAAAATGATCTGCTTGCATAAGAGGCAAAAAAAGGGCTTTGTTCAGATAAGCAGAGTTGCTATCTGCTTGAGCAGTGAGTACCTGGGCAGTCACAGTGTCACCATGTTGAAATGATGTGGAAACCCCTGATGAGTTATCAAGCTCTGCAGCACAGGATGACTCAGCCCAAGCAAGGCACTGAGGGTGCATAGCCTTCAAATGTAGCCACATGCCAGTGGTACTCATTCTGTATGGCTTGTACTGACTGCCCCTACTGAACTCCTTTTTGCATATTTTACAAATCACATATTTCTCAGATACATTTTTCCCACCTGGTCTCATTAAAAAAACTTCCCACACCAAGGACTCCTAGAGTGGCTGAGATGGCCTACAGCAGTAGGGTTCTAATCTCAATCTGAGGATGACATTCTGGTGACAGAAAATCAGCAATGTCACAGAGCTAGGGAAAAAGGTCTAACCACAGCAAAACGCAATAGGTAAATGAAGCAACAAGGAAGGATTCTTTCTTTGCTAAATAAAGACATCTAAATGAGCCAATCACAACCCTTTCTTGGGATGTCTTTCCTCTCCTGGGTGTCACACTGGTGTCTTGCAAGTGGCCTGGGAGATCATAAAAAGAGAGAACTTTATTAATATCTCAAATGCAATACTACATCAACTGTTTTTCTACTTTAAGCAATACTTCTTATGTTTTACTTTCTTCAAAATGACAAATACAAGCTGTTATGAACTTAATTCTGAATGTACAATCCCGCAAGTGGATCGCGAGAACCAGACAGGAAGTACAGCCCCCTCATAGTCCACGCAGGGGACTTTGTGTTCGACTAAGGTTATCATCTCACAAGAGCTGAAAGTTTGTAAACAAAATAATTAATACAATATATATACTGTACTGAATTTATTGTTAACGATTAGAATTCAGTAATGTAGTGATGTCTCTGTTCTGGGCCCACTTTGGTACTCCTTTACTTTAGCATATTAGTTGTTTTAGGCTGCTTCTGCTTGCACAGCCATACCTAACAGTTATGTTTTTGTGACATTATTTTAGAAGTACGTTGTACATGTTGTTTTATTATTCAGTGACTCATCGTGGGATTCAGTCTGAACATTTTGTGCAAGGTTGTCTAGAATACATAATACCATGTTGTAGTGTTTTCTGCTCAGTCAGCAACAGCTCCTAATGTTCTAGACATAATACAGTAGCCTGGCAGCAGCTTTCTATGATAGTAGTTTTATCATATAAACTGTGTTTTGTTCCTTTGTGGCAGAGAGGAGAATTCCGGCAGAGAGACCTGTCCTGGAACGAGCGCACACCAGGTATGGGGTCCGTTGCTAATCCCAGAGATCACTAATATATCCCTTTGCTTTCACAGTATGGACAGGCCTAGACAGATTGATAATTTGCCATGGTTGGGTTATTCATTGTATACAGTCTGCTAGTAATGTTGATTTATTTGCTTAGTTGTATCTGCCTACTAATTGCAGCACATCTGCTTCATAATAGACTATGATAGTTTCTATAAATGTATTGTAAACTTTCATTGTGTCTTTCCTTTTTTTACTAAGGACATGGAGGAGTGAAAGACAAAAGGTGATGATCTGTTTCCACAGTTCCCTTGGACACTAGAAGTTCATGTTCTAGGTTTCCCAAAATCACCTGCTACTCTGGGAAGGTTGGGAATTCAGGTGAGGCACTGTGAGCTGGCCCAGATTTGGGCTGCCAGGTACTGATGTGGTACAGTGACACAGGTCCTACAGTCTGACGTCCTGTCATCCGAAGGCACAGTTCTGCTTACAAGCAGAATCCCTGCTATAGTAGTAACTGACCACATGAAAAATATCTCTGTACAATAGATTAGAACAAAATGTATAAACTCTGTCATCTCACGAGCCTCCCGGTAGCCACTCTCGAGCTTCTTGCGAGAGCGATCACATTCTAAAAATGAATGTACATAGTGAAAACACATAGTTAACAGTATTGGAAAAACTGATCAGTGTCTTTTTGAAATATAAATATGAAGTTTATGTAAGATACATACAAAGAGTATGAAAATTATGCTGGGAAAATTTCTGTATATGTGAGTTACAAAAACTAAGATGCTGAACATTCTCAGCGCAAACATTGTTGGAGTAGTTAGTGTAATTTTAAACATCTATATATTTTTTAAACCCTTCAAATTCACTGAAAATAACAAAGGTTAAAGTAACATTATAGTTAGGTGTAATTAAAATATGTGTTTCAATTAATAAACCCTTTGAAATTCACTGAAGAAATCAAAGGTTAAAGTAACCAGGGCACGAGTCGGGGGTACACGCGGGTGGACGGTGTCCACCCACTTTTTTCACAGGGTGGACGCCGTCTACCCTGCCAAGAAGTTGGGCCCCACTGTAAAAGAGGCTGAATTCGTCCCGGTGTAATTTTCAAACACCGGGACACATCCTGCAGCGCTTGCACGTTGTTATCTGCTTCCGATCTGCAACAACGTGCAGGTGTGGACGGGGCTCTCTTAGTTCAGACTCCTGCTGGATCCATAACAAAGGCCGAATCTGAGGGGTCATCAGGCCTCCTTTTGTTCAAGTCTCCTGGCTGGCAGCAGTCAGGAGCCTCACACCTGATGCAAATGCAGCAGAGGGGAAACAAAGGCTCACACCTTGTTATCACTTCACACATACTTAAGAGAGGCAGCTTTTCACTTTGTTCAGGCTCTGTTTAGGAGATATGCATGCACTGTAAAAATATCAGATGTGTTGATCTTTCCCAGTATTTGCACAAAATAAAGTGCATTTATATAGCGCTTACTACCTCTGAGGGGGCGTTGTAATAATTTAAATATCACAATTTTTTCTTTAAAACCACTATGGCTAGAGGAAGCTTTACGCTGACAAAAGGCAACATTGTTTTCTGTGTAGCGTACAAAAGTGTGAATCTTCTGCCTAAATCAGGAGGGTTTGCAAGTATGCTCGAAATGTGCTCAAATGTACTCATGATACACCTGATAAACATATATGTGAGGGCTTAAGATCTGATGTCACTTCTGGTGATGCCACTTCCTGTGATGTCAGGCGCTGTGATGTCACGCCCCTCACGCGCCGAGATGTCACGCGCAGTGAGGCCACTTGCATACTGATTAACTAGGTTAGTCCCCCCACTTCTTTTTTTAGGACTTGTGCCCTGAAAGTAACGCTATAGTTAGGTGAATTTCTCATTGACAATGTTAACGTTTTGAACTGAAAAACCACAGACATTCACCAGTTATAGTTAGCAGCACTAACTATAACTTGCGTTACCACCATTCACTGCTTATGACCTCACATATGACATCACTGATTACATGTTCTATGACATAATTTATGACATCACTGATGACATCTGATGACATCTCAAATGACATCATTGATGGATGCAGGGTCTGGCCGTGCATGGTGGCAGTTGGATTAATGTATGGCAATTAAATATTACTTTATGCTAACAACAAACCTAGAAATTCACTGAAAAAACACAAAAGTCACATGGACGTTATAGTTAGGAAATAGAATTAAAAAAACTTTAGAAATTCACAAAAGAAACAAAGGTAACTCATGCCCTCGGGTACCTATAACTCACGTCCTCGTCATCCACTGCTAACAACACCACAGAATACATCCGTCATGATATCTTCTATGACATCATTGACAATATCACGGAAACATTTGCAATAAAATTATTTATGAGAAAACTGTGCATGGCGGGGGCACAAGTTATATTTACCCTAGGGCATGGTTTATTGTTTCTTGAGATAACTATAACTATATAACTTTTCTGTGAAAAAAAAAATATATATATATTCACTGAAAAATACACAGGTTTCAGGGACGTTATAGTTAGGCTGACATTTCACTCATACAAAACCAGAGAAATTCAGCCGTTATAGTTAGCTGAGCTAACTATAACTTGCGCCCCCGCAATGCACTGCTGATGACATCACATATTACATCACTCATGACATGGACAGTGACATCACTGATGACATCTCAAATGACATCACTGATGACATCATCCAGTGACTGAGTGTTTCTAAAAAGTTTTAGAATGTTATATATATATATACGCCAAGGTGTATTGAAGAATGAGTGGGTGTGTGAGTGTCTGAATGGATGATTTAGTGGATGCGTGACTGACTATATAAGTGAGTGATTAAATGTGTCTTAGTGAATGCATGGGGGAATGACTAATCTTTGTGAATGTCTGTATCAGTCTGTCAGTTGGTGTGTAAGTGGCTGCATGGGTTGGTGAGTAGGTATATGAGTGTCTAGATGGGTTATTGATTAGCTGTCTGAGTACCTGTATGAGTGTCTGTGTGGGTGGGTGAGGGGGTGTGTGACTCCCTGCATGGATGTTTGAGTGGCTGAATCCCTGGGTGTATGGGTTCATGAGTCTATCTATGAGGGGCTGTATGGGTGAGTGAGTGTGTGTATGGCTGTGGTAATGAGTGAATGGATATCTCAGCGGTATATGTGTGAGTAACTACATATGTGAAAGGCAGTATATGTGGGTGTTTGAGTATAAAAGTGACTATATGTGAGAGTGAGTGATTGTGAGAGTGGACGTATGGATGAGTGTGTGCTTGTGTCAGTGATTATAGAAGAGAGTAGGCATGTGTTAGTATCTGTATGAATAAGTAAGATGGTGTGTGTATAACTGTGTAGGTGAGTAAATGGCAGTGTGATAGATTATTTGCATGACTGACTAGGTGTGTGAGTAACTCTATGGGTGAGTGGCGGTGTGTGAGTGTCTGTATGGGTGTATGAGTACATATATCAGTGGCTGTATTGATGAGTGACTGTGTGTATGAGTAACTGTATGGGTTAGTGAGTGGATGTGTGTGTAGACCTATGAATCAGTGAGTGGGCATGTACTAACTCATATTGGTGTGTCTATGGTTTCAAGAATGGTAGTCTGTATTTTAGAGTGGGTGTATAAAAGGTTATATTAGGGTATGAGGAGATGCATCAGATATTAGGTGGATGATGTCATCAGTGATGTCATTTGAGATGTCATCAGTGATGTCACTGGCCATGTCATGAGTTATGTAATATGTGACGTCATCAGCAGTGCATTGCTGGGGCGTGAGTTATAGTCAGCTCAGCATTTCTAACTATGCCTACATAGGTAGGAAATGTACAGAAAGAGGACGAACGGCTCAGAAAGAAGCAAGAGAAATGCAGAAAGATGCAAGAGAGGTACAGAAAGAAGAAGAAAGGTACAGAAAGAAGCAAGAAAAATGCAGAAAGAGGCAACAGATGTCCAGAAAGAGGAAGAAAGGTGCAAAAGGAAGCAAGAGAAGTGCAGAAAGAAGCAACAGAAGTGCTGAAAGAGGCCTACTTCGACTGCACCTCACCACAAACTTATACAAAGTAGACTAATCACTAATCCTTCTCCCAAGATGTCTTAACACTCACTTTTCTCTTGAAGGTTCACTATTCATCGACTGCTCTGAGTGTTAGGCCTACCAAATGTAAAAGAGCAATCCTAACCTTATCACTGTTGTAAGTCTGACCAAGTTTGTGAAGGTATGCATGAGTGTGTATCTGCTTTTACCTAGTGACATGTTACATAAAAATGAACATACAAATACTTGAATACCTGTGTTTCAAACAGCATACTCTGTAAATGTGTGTAGAAAATGGTGTATGTATTTCTTTCCGCTCATAATACAGGGCACATGGGTATTCAATAGTATATTTGAGGGGCTCTATAATACCTATATACATAACACATGTCTGCCTGTACAACCGACTGACAGAACAGAACTGAGAACAATTAACCACCTATTGTAGAAGGTACCCGCTTTTTAAGCTACCATCTTCAGATGCATAACACATGTGAGAATCATAGACATATACCTTAGTCACAACGTCCCTGAAACCTGTGTTTTTTTCAGTGAATATATATATATATTTTTTCACAGAAAAGTTATATAGTTATAGTTATCTCAAGAAACAATAAACCATGCGCTATGGTAAATATAACTTGTGCCCCCGCCATGCACAGTTTTCTCATAAATAAATTTATTGCAAATGTTTCCGTGATATTATCAATGATGTCATAGAAGATATCATGACGGATGTATTCTATGGTGTTGTTAGCAGTGGATGACGAGGACGTGAGTAATAGTTACCCGAGGGCATGAGTTACCTTTGTTTCTTTTGTGAATTTCTAAAGTTTTTTTAATTCTATTTCCTAACTATAACGTCCATGTGACTTTTGTGTTTTTTCAGTGAATCTCTAGGTTTGTTTTTAGCATAAAGTAATATTTAATTGCCATACATTAATCCAACTGCCGCCATGCACGGCCAGACCCTGCATCCATCAATGATGTCATTTGAGATGTCATCAGATGTCATCAGTGATGTCTCTTACAGCTTGCACTTCCCATTGGAGTACAGAAAGAGGCGAGAGAAGTACAGAAAGAAGCAAGAGAAGTGCAGAAAAAAACAAGAGAGGTGTAGAAAGAGTAAAACATCCAGAAAGAGGCAAGGGAAGTGAAGAAAGAGGCAAGAGGGGTGCAGAAAGAGGCAAGAGAGGTGTAGAAAGATGAAAGACGAGTGTAAAAAGAGGCAACAGGGGTGCAGAAAGAAGCAAGAGCGCTACAGAAAGAAGCAAGAGAAGTACAGAAAGAAGCAACAGAGGTGCAGAAAGAGGAAAGAAAAATGCTGAAAGAGTCAAGAGAGGTGCAGAAAGAGGCAAGAGAGGTGCAGAAAGAGGGAAGAGAGGTGCAGAAAGAGGCAAGAGAGGTACAGAAAGAAGCAAGAGAAGTACAGACAGAAGGGAGAGAAGTACATAAAGAAGCAACAGGGGTGCAGAAAGAGGCTAGAGGGGTGGAGAAAGAGGCAAGAGAGGTGCAGAAAGAGGGAAGAGAGGTGCAGAAAGAGGCAAGAGAGGTACAGAAAGAAGCAAGAGAAGTACAGACAGAAGCAAGAGAAGTGCAGAAAGAAGCAACAGAGGTGCAGAAGGAGGCAAGAGAACTGCAGAAAGAGGCTAGAGAGTTGCAGAAACAGGCAAAAGAGGTGCAGAAAGAGGGTACAGGGGTGCAGACAGAGGCAAGAGAGGAGCAGAAAGAGTTAGGAGGGGTGCAGAAAGAGGCAAGAGGGTTGCAGAAAGAAGGAAGAGAGGTGCAGAAAAAAGCAAGAGAAGTGCAGAAAGAACCAACTGAGGTGCAGAAAGAGGCAGTAGGGGTGCAGAAAGAGGCAAGAGAAGTGCAGAAAGAAGCAACAGAGGTGCAGAAAGAGGTAACAGGGATGCAGACAGAGGCAAGAGAGATGCAGAAAGAGGGAAGAGGGGTGCATAAAAAGGCAAAATGGGTGCAGAAATTTTCAAGAGAGGTGCAGAAGGAAGCAAGAGCAGTGCAGAAAGAACCAACAAAGGTGCAGAAAGAGGCAAGAGGGGTGCAGAAAGAGGCAAGTGAAGTGCAGAAAGAAGCAAAATAGGTGCAGAAAGAGGCAAGGAAACTGCAGAAAGAGGCAAGAGAGGTGCTGAAAGAGGCAAGAGAGGTGCACAAAGAGGGATGAAGTATGCAGATAGAGGCAAGAGGGATGCAGAAAGAAGGAAGAGAGGTGCAGAAAGAAGCAAGAGAAGTGCAGAAAGAAGCAACAGAGGTACAGTAAGAAGCAAGAGAGGTGCAGAAAGAAGCAAGAGAAGTGCAGAAAGAAGCAACAGAGGTACAGAAAGAGGCAAAAGAAGTGCAGAAAGAGGCAAGAGAGGTGCAGAAGGAGGCAAGAGAGGTGGAGAAAGAGGAAAGAGGGTTGCAGAAAGAGGCAAGAGGGGTGCAGAAAGAAGCAAGAGAAGTACAGAAAGAAGCAAGCGAACTACAGAAAGAAGCAACAGGGGTGCAGAGAGAGGCTAGAGGGGTGCAGAAAGAGGCAAGAGAAGTGCAGAAAGAAGCAACAGATGTGCAGAAGGAGGCAGGAGAACTGCAGAAAGAGGCAACAGAGTTACAGAAACAGGCAAAAGAGGTGCAGAAAGAGGGAACAGGGGTGCAGACAGAGGCAAGAGTCGTACAGAAAGAGTTGAGAGGGATGCAGAAAGAGGCAAGAGGGGTGCAGACATTTCAAAGAGAGGTGCTGAAAGAAGCAAGAGCACTGCAGAAAGAACCAACAGAGGTGCAGAAAGAGGCAAGAGGGATGCAGAAAGAGGCAAGAGAAGTGCAGAAAGAAGCAAAAGAGGTGCTGAAAGAGGCACAAGAACTGCAGAAAGGGGCTAAAGAGGTGCCCAAAGAGGCAAGAGAGGTGCACAAAGAGGGACAAAGGGTGCAGAGAGAGACAAGAGGGGTGCAGAAAGAAGCAAGAGAGGTGCAGAAAAAAGCAAAAGAGGTGCAGAAATAAGCAACAGAGGTGCAGAAGGAGCCAAGAAAAGTGCAGAAAGAGGCAAGAGAGGTGTTGAAACAGGCAGGAGAGGTTCAGAAAGAGGGAACAGGGGTGCAGTAAGAGGCATGAGAGGTACAGAAAGGGGGAAGAGGGGTGCAGAGAGAGGCAGGAGGGTACAAAAAGAAGCAAGTTTGGTGCAGAAAGAGGCAACAGAGATGCAGAAAGAGGCAAGAGAGGTGCAGAAACAGGCAAAAGAAGTGCAGAAAGAGGAAACAGAAGTGCTGAACGAAGCAACAGAGGTGTAGAAAGAAGCAAGAGAAGTGATGAAAGAGACAAGAAAGTTGCAGAAACAAAGAAGAGAGGTGCAGAAAGAGGCAAGAGAGGTGCAGAAATAGGGAAGAGGGGTGCAGAAAGAGGCAAGAGAGGTACAGAAAAAAGCCAGAGAAGTACAGACAGAAGCAACAGAAGTGCACAAAGAAGCAACAGGGGTGCAGAAAGAGGCTAGAGGGGTGGAGAAAGAGGAAAGAGAAGTGCAGAAAGAAGCAACAGAGGTGCAGAAGGAGGCAAGAGAACTGCAGAAAGAGGCTAAAGAGTTGCAGAAACAGGCAAAAGAGGTGCAGAAAGAGGGTACAGGGGTGCAGACAGAGGCAAGAGAGGAGCAGAAAGAGTTAGGAGGGGTGCAGAAAGAGGCAAGAGGGGTGCAGAAAGAAGAAAGAGAGGTGCATAAAAAAGCAAGAGAAGTGCAGAAAGAACCAACTGAGGTGCAGAAAGAGGCAGTAGGGGTGCAGAACGAGGTAAGAGAAGTGCAGAAAGAAGCAACAGAGGTGCAGAAAGAGGTAACAGGGATGCAGACAGAGGCAAGAGAGATTCAGAAAGAGGGAAGAGGGGTGCAGAAAAAGGCAAAATGGGTGCAGACATTTGCAAGAGAGGTGCAGAAGGAAGCAAGAGCAGTGCAGAAAGAACCAACAGAGGTGCGGAAAGAGGCAAGAGGGGTGCGGAAAGAGTCAAGAGGGGTGCAGAAAGAGGCAAGAGAAGTGCAGAAAGAAGCGAAGGAGGTGCAGAAAGAGGCAAGGAAACTGCAGAAAGAGGCAAGAGAGGTGCTGAAAGAGGCAAGAGAGGTGCACAAAGAGGGATGAAGTGTGCAGATAGAGGCAAGAGGGGTGCAGAAAGAAGGAAGAGAGGTGCAGAAAGAAGCAAGAGAATTGCAGAAAGAAGCAACAGGGGTGCAGAAAGAAGCAAGAGAAGTGGAGAAAGAGGAAAGAGGGTTGCAGAAAGAGGCAAGAGGGGTGCAGAAAGAAGCAAGAGAAGTATAGAAAGAAGCAAGAGAAGTGCAGAAAGAAGCAACAGGGGTGCAGAGAGAGGCTAGAGGGGTGCAGAAAGAGGCAAGAGAAGTGCAGAAAGAAGCAACAGGTGTGCAGAAGGAGGCAGGAGAACTGCAGAAAGAGGCAACAGAGTTACAGAAACAGGCAAAAGAGGTGCAGAAAGAGGGAACAGGGGTGCAGACAGAGGCAAGAGTCGTACAGAAAGAGTTGAGAGGGGTGCAGAAAGAGGCAAGAGGGGTGCAGACATTTCCAAGAGAGGTGCTGAAAGAAGCAAGAGCACTGCAGAAAGAACCAACAGAGGTGCAGAAAGAGGCAAGAGGGATGCAGAAAGAGGCAAGAGAAGTGCAGAAAGAAGCAAAAGAGGTGCAGAAAGAGGCACAAGAACTGCAGAAAGAGGCCAAAGAGGTGCACAAAGAGGCAAGAGAGGTGCACAAAGAGGGACAAAGGGTTCAGAGAGAGACAAGAGGGGTGCAGAAAGAAGCAAGAGAGGAGCAGAAAAAAGCAAAAGAGGTGCAGAAATAAGCAACAGAGGTGCAGAAGGAGCCAAGAAAAGTGCAGAAAGAGGCAAGAGAGGTGTTGAAACAGGCAGGAGAGGTGCAGAAAGAGGGAACAGGGGTGCAGTAATAGGCAAGAGAAGTACAGAATGGGGGAAGAGGGGTGCAGAGGGAGGCAGGAGGGTACAAAAAGAAGCAAGTTTGGTGCAGAAAGAGGCAAGAGAGGTGCAGAAACAGGCAAAAGAAGTGCAGAAAGAGGAAACAGAAGTGCTGAACGAAGCAACAGAGGTGTAGAAAAAAGCAAGAGAAGTGATGAAAGAGACAAGAAAGTTGCAGAAAGAAACAAGAGAGGTGCACAAAAAAGTAAGAGAAGTGCAGAAAGAGGCAAGTGGGGTGCAGAAGAGTCAAAAGAAGTGCATAAACAGACAAGAGAGGTACAGAAAGGGGCAAGTGAGGTACAGAAACAGGCAAGAGGAGTGCAGAAAGAGGCAAGAGAAGTGGAGAAAGAAGCAACAGAGGTGCAGAAAGAGGCTAGAGAAGTGCAGAAAGAGACAAGAGAGGTGCAGAAACAGGCAGGAGAGGTGCAGAAAGAGGGAACAGGGGTGCAGAAAGAGGCAAGAGAGGTGCAGAAAGAGGGAAGAAGGGTGCAGAAAGAGGCAGGAGGGTGCAGAAAGAAGCAAGTGAGGTACAGAAAGAGGCAACAGAGGTGCAGAAAGAGGCAAGAGAGGTGCAGAAACAGGCAAGAGAAGTGCAGAAAGAGGCAACAAAATTGCTGAAAGAAGCAACAGAGGTGTAGAAAGAAGCAAGGGAAGTGCTGAAAGAGACAAGAGAGTTGCAGAAAGAAATAAGAGAGGTGCAGAAAAAAGCAAGAGAAGTGCAGAAAGAGGCAAGTGGGGTGCAGAAAGAGTCAAGAGAAGTGAAGAAACAGACAAGAGAGTTGCAGAAAGAGGCAAGTGGGGTGCAGAAACAGGCAATAGGCATGCAGAAAGAGGCAAGAAAAGTGCAGAGAGAAGCAACAGAGGTGCAGAAAGAGGCAGGCGAACTACAGAAAGAGGCAAGAGAGGTGCAGAAAGAGGAAAGAGGGGTGCAGAAAGAGGCAAGAGGGGTGCAGAAAGAAGCAAGAGAGGTGTGAAAAAAGGAAGAGAAGTACAGAAAGAACCAACGGAGGTGCAGAAAGAGGCAAGAGGGGTGCAGAAAGAGGCAAGAGAAGTGCAGAAAAACGCAACAGAGGTGCAGAAAGAGGTAACAGGGGTGCAGACAGAGGCAATAGAGATGCAGAAAGGGAAGAGGGGTACAGAAAAAGGCAAAATGGGTGCAGAAATTTTCAAGAGAGGTGCAGAAGGAAGCAAGAGCAGTGCAGAAGGAACCAACAGAGGTGCAGAAAGAGGCAAGAGGGGTGTAGAAAGAGGCAAGAGAAGTACAGAAAGAAGCAAAGGAGGTGCAGAAAGAGGCAAGGAAACTGCAGAAAGAGGCAAGAGAGGTGCTGAAAGAGGCAAGAGAGGTGCACAAAGAGGGATGAAGTGTGCAGATACAGGCAAGAGGGGTGCAGAAAGAAGTAAGAGAGGTGCAGAAAGAAGCAAGAGAAGTGCAGAAAGAAGCAACAGAGGTACAGAACGAAACAAGAGTGATGCAGAAAGAGGCATGTGTAGTGCAGAAAGAAGCAACAGAGGTGCAGAAAGAGGCAAGGGAAGTGCAGAAAGAGGCAAGAGGGATGTAGAAAGAGGCAAGAGAGGTACAGAAGGAGGGAAGACAATTGAAAAAAGAGGCAACAGGGATGCAGAAAGAAGCAAGAGAGGTGCAGAAAGAAGCAAGAGAAGTGCAGAAAGAAGCAACAGAGGTACAGAAAGAGGCAAGAGAAGTGCAGAAAGAGGCAAGAGAGGTGCAGAAGGAGGCAAGAGAGGTGGAGAAAGAGGGTTGCAGAAAGAGGCAAGAGGGGTGCAGAAAGAAGCAAAAGAAGTACAGAAAGAAGCAAGAGAAGTGCAGAAAGAAGCAACAGGGGTGCAGAGAGAGGCTAGAGGGGTGCAGAAAGAGGCAAGAGAAGTGCAGAAAGAAGCAACAGATGTTCAGAAGGAGGCAGGAGAACTGCAGAAAGAGGCAACAGAGTTACAGAAACAGGCAAAAGAGGTGCAGAAAGAGGGAACAGGGGTGCAGACAGAGGCAAGAGTCGTACAGAAAGAGTTGAGAGGGGTGCAGAAAGAGGCAAGATGGGTGCAGAAATTTCCAAGAGAGGTGCTGAAAGAAGTAAGAGCACTGCAGAAAGAACCAACAGTGGTGCAGAAAGAGGCAAGAGGGATGCAGAAAGAGGCAAGAGAAGTGCAGAAAGAAGCAAAAGAGGTGCAGAAAGAGGCACAAGAACTGCAGAAAGAGGCCAAAGAGGTGCACAAAGAGGCAAGAGAGGTGCACAAAGAGGGACTAAGGGTGCAGAGAGAGACAAGAGGGGTGCAGAAAGAAGCAAGAGAGGTGCAGAAAAAAGCAAAAGAAGTGCAGACATAAGCAACAGAGGTGCAGAAGGAGCCAAGAGAAGTGCAGAAAGAGGTGTTGAAACAGGCAGGAGAGGTGCAGAAAGAGGGAACAGGGGTGCAGTAAGAGGCAAGAGAGGTACAGAAAGGGGGAAGAAGGATGCAGAGAGAGGCAGGAGGGTACAAAAAGAAGCAAGTTTGGTGCAGAAAGAGGCAACAGAGATGCAGAAAGAGGCAAGAGAGGTGCAGAAACAGGCAAAAGAAGTGCAGAAAGAGGAAACAGAAGTGCTGAACGAAGCAACAGAGGTGTAGAAAGAAGCAAGAGAAGTGATGAAAGAGACAAGAGAGTTGCAGAAAGAAACAAGAGAGGTGCGCAAAAAAGTAAGAGAAGTGCAGATAGAGGCAAGTGGGGGGCAGAAGAGTCAAAAGAAGTGCAGAAACAGACAAGAGAGGTGCAGAAAGAGGCAAGTGAGGTGCAGAAACAGGCAAGAGGAGTGCAGAAAGAGGCAAGAGGGTGCAGAAAGAAGCAAGTGAGGTACAGAAAGTGTTGTATTCCTCTTAGGGTGTCCATAAATGGGCTTTCCAGTATCATGTCCTTATATAGGCACAATTCGCCCTGCTCTTATATAGGCATAAAATCTCAGCCCTTATTTAGGCATTAAACCGTGCACTCCAAATACAGGCATGGTCTCTGACATCCGTCCACCCTAACGTCACAACGAGTTCTTGAAGAACAGACCCTTAGGCTGCGGGAGTTTCCCTAGTCCAGGACTATTGATTTCTTCAAGGACTCATATATTATGTATGAACCATTATTCCTTAGGGGTTCATTCATGACGTCTTCCACTGTCCGACTCACGTCAATTCTAACATTCTTAGGTGCTTCTCAGGTATAAATATACCTTCCCTAGCCCCTGTAAATCAGAGGATACCTCGACTTCAGAGGAGCGCGTTTCCCGGCCTGACGCACTGAGAAGATGCTGTCATCCCTGCATGCAGAGAGTCCCGCTTCCAGTGATCTAACTTCCCTTGCGGGGTGTTGGAGTTAGAGTCTGGCGAAGAGATTCCTAACTCTCTCATTCTTCAGGTATGGAGCAGACTAGAACCTAGAGGGGCTCTTGGCATACTAGGCATACTGGGGTTAGCGTACTCTTAGTATACCATAGTAAGGAATACTTCACCTACTTCATACCTCTTCCTATACCTAGGTTAGGTTAGGTACATTAGGGTAGAACTAGATTAGAAATGCATCGTATGAGTACTCGCATTTTTAGTCTGTGTTATTTATGTAAAAGCATATGTACTAAAAGATAATGCTCTCGCAGTATTATTTATTTCTACTGCTCACACTGTACATTATTTATCTCGCATACTGTCTTGTGATCGTAACAGCACATTTTACTTACACCAGAAACAAGACTGTTCAATAAATCTTTTATTGAAATGCCCGTCTATTTCTTTCTGTGTAACTTGGAGAAAACTAAGCATGCACGACTGAGCTGAGTGAAATAGTTATCTATTGTTTCCACGACTCTGGGACACGTTCTGATTCTAAAGGGAAACACAGTGGTCATGTTTTGCGGCTGCCAGAAACTACTCCCTTCTTGTTGTCAAGGAGTGTCTAGTGGCCTCTGAGCTAGCTGGCACAAGTAATTAAGTTTAATATTCTCGATAGGGACATACTGACCTTAGTCCTATGTCAAACCTATAGGATATATTAGTCCAATGCGCAGAGCCTATTAGGGAAATAGGAGCTACACTACAAAAGAGGCAAGAGAGGTGCAGAAACAGGCAAGAGAAGTGCAGAAAGAGGCAACAAAATTGCTGAAAGAAGCAACAGAGGTGTAGAAAGAAGCAATGGAAGTGCTGAAAGAGATTAGAGAGTTGCAGAAAGAAACAAGAGAGGTGCAGAAAAAAGCAAGAGAAGTGCAGAAAGAGGCAAGTGAGGTGCAGAAAGAGTCAAGAGAAGTGAAGAAACAGACAAGAGAGTTGCAGAACGAGGCAAGTGGTATGCAGAAACAGGCAAGAGGCATGCAGAAAGAGGCAAGAAAAGTGCAGAGAGAAGCAACAGAGGTGCAGAAAGAGGCAAGCGAACTACAGAAAGAGGCAAGAGAGGTGCAGAAAGAGGAAAGAGGGGTGCATAAAGAAGCAAGAGGGGTGCAGAAAGAAGCAAGAGAGGTTTGAAAAAAGGAAGAAAAGTGCAAAAAGAACCAACAGAGGTGCAGAAGGAGGCAAGAGGGGTGCAGAAAGAGGCTAGAGAAGAGCAGAAAGAAGCAGCAAAGGTACAGAAAGACGCAAGAGAACTGCAGAAAGAGGCAAGAGAGTTGCAAAAACAGGCAAAAGAGGTGCAGAAAGAGGGAACAGGGGTGCAGACAGAGGCAAGAGTCGTACAGAAAGAGTTGAGAGGGGTGCAGAAAGAGGCAAGAGGGGTGCAGAAATTTCCAAGAGAGGTGCTGAAAGAAGCAAGAGCCCTGCAGAAAGAACCAACAGTGGTGCAGAAAGAGGCAAGAGGGATGCAGAAAGAGGCAATAGAAGTGCAGAAAGAAGCAAAAGAGGTGCAGAAAGAGGCACAAGAACTGCAGAAAGAGGCCAAAGAGGTGCACAAAGAGGCAAGAGAGGTGCACAAAGAGGTACGAAGGGTGCAGAGAGAGACAAGAGGGGTGCAGAAAGAAGCAAGAGTGGTGCAGAAAAAAGCAAAAGAAGTGCAGACATAAGCAACAGAGGTGCAGAAGGAGCCAAGAGAAGTGCAGAAAGAGGTGTTGAAACAGGCAGGAGAGGTACAGAAAGAGGGAACAGGGGTGCAGTAAGAGGCAAGAGAGGTACAGAAAGGGGGAAGAAGGGTGCAGAGAGAGGCAGGAGGGTACAAAAAGAAGCAAGTTTGGTGCCGAAAGAGGCAACAGAGATGCAGAAAGAGGCAAGAGAGATGAAGAAAGAGGCAAGAGAGGTGCAGAAAGAGGAAACAGAAGTGCTGAACGAAGCAACAGAGGTGTAGAAAGAATCAAGAGAAGTGATAAAAGAGACAAGAGAGTTGCAGAAAGAAACAAGAGAGGTGCGCAAAAAAGTAAGAGAAGTGCAGAAAGAGGCAAGTGGGGTGCAGAAGAGTCAAAAGAAGTGCAGAAACAGACAAGAGAGGTACAGAAAGAGGCAAGTGAGGTGCAGAAACAGGCAAGAGGAGTGCAGAAAGAGGCAAGAGGGTGTAGAAAGAAGCAAGTGAGGTACAGAAAGTGTTGTATTCCTCTTAGGGTGTCCATAAACGGGCTTTCCAGTATCATGTCCTTATATAAGCACAATTCGCCCTGCTCTTATATAGGCATAAAATCCCAGCCCTTATTTAGGCATTAAACCGTGCACTCCAAATACAGGCATGGGCTCTGACATCCGTCCACCCATACGTCACAACGAGTTCTTGAAGAACAGACCCTTAGGCTGCGGGAGTTTCCCTAGTCCAGGACTATTGATTTCTTCAAGGACTCATATATTATGTATGAACCATTATTCCTTAGGGGTTCATTCATGACGTCTTCCGCTGTCCGACTCACGTCAATACTAACATTCTTAGGTGCTTCTCAGGTATAAATATACCTTCCCTAGCCCCTGTAAATCAGAGGAGACCTCGACTTCAGAGGAGCGCGTTTCCCGGCCTGACGCACTGAGAAGACGCTGTCATCCCAGCACGCAGAGAGTCCCGCTTCCAGTGATCTAACTTCCCTTGTGGGGTGTTGGAGTTCGAGTCTGGCGAAGAGATTCCTACCTCTCTCATTCTTCAGGTATGGAGCAGACTAGAACCTAGAGGGACTCTTGGCATACTAGGCATACTGGGGTTAGCGTACTCTTAGTATAACATAGTAAGGAATACTTCACCTACTTCATACCTCTTCCTATACCTAGGTTAGGTTAGGTACATTGGGGTAGAACTAGATTAGAAACGCATCGTATGAGTACTCGCATTTTTAGTCTGTGTTATTTATGTAAAAGCATATGTACTAAAAGATAATGCTCTCGCAGTATTATTTATTTCTACTGCTCACACTGTACATTATTTATCTCGCATACTGTATTGTGATCGTAACAGCACATTTTACTTACACCAGAAACAAGACTGTTCAATAAATCTTTTATTGAAACGCCCGTCTATTTCTTTCTGTGTAACTTGGAGAAAACTAAGCATGCACGACTGAGCTGAGTGAAATAGTTATCTATTGTTTCCACGACTCTGGGACACGTTCTGATTCTAAAGGGAAACACAGTGGTCATGTTTTGCGGCTGCCAGAAACTACTCCCTTCTTGTTGTCAAGGAGTTTCTAGTGGCCTCTGAGCTAGCTGGCACAAGTAATTAAGTTTAATATACTCGATAGGGACATACTGACCTTAGTCCTATGTCAAACCTATAGGATATATTAGTCCAATGCGCAGAGCCTATTAGGGAAATAGGAGCTACACTACAAAAGAGGCAACAGAGGTGCAGAAACAGGCAAGAGAAGTGCAGAAAGAGGCAACAAAATTGCTGAAAGAAGCAACAGAGGTGTAGAAAGAAGCAATGGAAGTGCTGAAAGAGATTAGAGAGTTGCAGAAAGAAACAAGAGAGGTGCAGAAAAAAGCAAGAGAAGTGCAGAAAGAGGCAAGTGAGGTGCAGAAAGAGTCAAGAGAAGTGAAGAAACAGACAAGAGAGTTGCAGAACGAGGCAAGTGGGATGCAGAAACAGGCAAGAGGCATGCAGAAAGAGGCAAGAAAAGTGCAGAGAGAAGCAACAGAGGTGCAGAAAGAGGCAAGCAAACTACAGAAAGAGGCAAGAGAGGTGCAGAAAGAGGAAAGAGGGGTGCATAAAGAGGCAAGAGGGGTGCAGAAAGAAGCAAGAGAGGTTTGAAAAAAGGAAGAAAAGTGCAAAAGAACCAACAGAGGTGCAGAAGGAGGCAAGAGGGGTGCAGAAAGAGGCTAGAGAAGAGCAGAAAGAAGCAGCAAAGGTACAGAAAGAGGCAAGAGAACTGCAGAAAGAGGCAAGAGAGTTGCAAAAACAGGCAAAAGAGGTGCAGAAAGAGGGAACAGGGGTGCAGACAGAGGCAAGAGTCATACAGAAAGAGTTGAGAGGGGTGCAGAAAGAGGCAAGAGGGGTGCAGAAATTTCCAAGAGAGGTGCTGAAAGAAGCAAGAGCACTGCAGAAAGAACCAACAGTGGTGCAGAAAGAGGCAAGAGGGATGCAGGAAGAGGCAAGAGAAGTGCAGAAAGAAGCAAAAGAGGTGCAGAAAGAGGCACAAGAACTGCAGAAAGAGGCCAAAGAGGTGCACAAAGAGGCAAGAGAGGTGCACAAAGAGGTACGAAGGGTGCAGAGAGAGACAAGAGGGGTGCAGAAAGAAGCAAGAGTGGTGCAGAAAAAAGCAAAAGAAGTGCAGACATAAGCAACAGAGGTGCAGAAGGAGCCAAGAGAAGTGCAGAAAGAGGTGTTGAAACAGGCAGGAGAGGTACAGAAAGAGGGAACAGGGGTGCAGTAAGAGGCAAGAGAGGTACAGAAAGGGGGAAGAAGGGTGCAGAGAGAGGCAGGAGGGTACAAAAGAAGCAAGTTTGGTGCAGAAAGAGGCAACAGAGATGCAGAAAGAGGCAAGAGAGGTGCAGAAACAGGCAAAAGAAGTGCAGAAAGAGGAAACAGAAGTGCTGAACGAAGCAACAGAGGTGTAGAAAGAATCAAGAGAAGTGATGAAAGAGACAAGAGAGTTGCAGAAAGAAACAAGAGAGGTGCGCAAAAAAGTAAGAGAAGTGCAGAAAGAGGCAAGTGGGGTGCAGAAGAGTCAAAAGAAGTGCAGAAACAGACAAGAGAGGTACAGAAAGAGGCAAGTGAGGTGCAGAAACAGGCAAGAGGAGTGCAGAAAGAGGCAAGAGGGTGCAGAAAGAAGCAAGTGAGGTACAGAAAGTGTTGTATTCCTCTTAGGGTGTCCATAAACGGGCTTTCCAGTATCATGTCCTTATATAGGCACAATTCGCCCTGCTCTTATATAGGCATAAAATCCCAGCCCTTATTTAGGCATTAAACCGTGCACTCCAAATACAGGCATGGTCTCTGACATCCGTCCACCCATACGTCACAACGAGTTCTTGAAGAACAGACCCTTAGGCTGCGGGAGTTTCCCTAGTCCAGGACTATTGATTTCTTCAAGGACTCATATATTATGTATGAACCATTATTCCTTAGGGGTTCATTCATGACGTCTTCCGCTGTCTGACTCACGTCAATACTAACATTCTTAGGTGCTTCTCAGGTATAAATATACCTTCCCTAGCCCCTGTAAATCAGAGGAGACCTCGATTTCAGAGGAGCGCGTTTCCCGGCCTGACGCACTGAGAAGACGCTGTCATCCCTGCACGCAGAGAGTCCCGCTTCCAGTGATCTAACTTCCCTTGCGGGGTGTTGGAGTTCGAGTCTGGCGAAGAGATTCCTACCTCTCTCATTCTTCAGGTATGGAGCAGACTAGAACCTAGAGGGACTCTTGGCATACTAGGCATACTGGGGTTAGCGTACTCTTAGTATACCATAGTAAGGAATACTTCACCTACTTCATACCTCTTCCTATACCTAGGTTAGGTTAGGTACATTGGGGTAGAACTAGATTAGAAACGCATCGTATGAGTACTCGCATTTTTAGTCTGTGTTATTTATGTAAAAGCATATGTACTAAAAGATAATGCTCTCGCAGTATTATTTATTTCTACTGCTCACACTGTACATTATTTATCTCGCATACTGTCTTGTGATCGTAACAGCACATTTTACTTACACCAGAAACAAGACTGTTCAATAAATCTTTTATTGAAACGCCCGTCTATTTCTTTCTGTGTAACTTGGAGAAAACTAAGCATGCACGACTGAGCTGAGTGAAATAGTTATCTATTGTTTCCACGACTCTGGGACACGTTCTGATTCTAAAGGGAAACACAGTGGTCATGTTTTGCGGCTGCCAGAAACTACACCCTTCTTGTTGTCAAGGAGTTTCTAGTGGCCTCTGAGCTAGCTGGCACAAGTAATTAAGTTTAATATACTCGATAGGGACATACTGACCTTAGTCCTATGTCAAACCTATAGGATATATTATTCCAATGCGCAGAGCCTATTAGGGAAATAGGAGCTACACTACAAAAGAGGCAACAGAGGTGCAGAAAGAGGCAAGAGAGGTGCAGAAAGAGATTAGAGAGTTGCAGAAAGAAACAAGAAAGGTGCAGAAAAAAGCAAGAGAAGTGCAGAAAGAGGCAAGTGAGGTGCAGAAAGAGTCAAGAGAAGTGAAGAAACAGACAAGAGAGTTGCAGAACGAGGCAAGTGGGATGCAGAAACAGGCAAGAGGCATGCAGAAAGAGGCAAGATAAGTGCAGAGAGAAGCAACAGAGGTGCAGAAAGAGGCAAGCGAACTACAGAAAGAGGCAAGAGAGGTGCAGAAAGATGAAAGAGGGGTGCATAAAGAGGCAAGAGGGGTGCAGAAAGAAGCAAGAGAGGTGTGAAAATAGCAAGAGAAGTGCAGAAAGAACCAACAGAGGTGCAGAAAGAGGCAAGAGGGGTGCAGAATGAGGCAAGAGAAGTGCAGAAAGAAGCAACAGAGGTACAGAAAGTGGCAAGAGAACTGCAGAAAGAGGCAAGAGAGTTGCAAAAACAGGCAAAAGAGGTGCAGAAACAGGGAACAGGGCTGCAGACAGAGGCAAGAGAGGTACAGAAAGAGTGAAGAGGGGTGCAGAAAGAGGAAAGATAGGTGCAGAAATTTGCAAGAGAAGTGCAGAAAGAAGCAAGAGCAGTGCAGAAAGAACCAACAAAGGTACAGAAAGAGGTAGGAGGGGTTCAGAAAGAGGCAAACGAAGTGTAGAAAGAACCAACAGAGGTGCAGAAAGAGGCAAGAGGGGTGTAGAAAGAGGGAAGAGAAGTGCAGAAAGAGGCAACAGAGTTACAGAAGGAGGCAAGAGACTTGCAGAAAGAGGCAAGAAAGTTGCAGAAACAGGCAAAAGAGGTGCAGAAAGAGGGAACAGGTCTGCAGACAGAGGCAAGAGCGGTACAGAAAGAGGGAAGAGGGATGCAGAAACAGGCAAGATGGGTGCATAAACTTCCAAGAGGAGTGCAGAAAGAAGCAAGAGAAGTGCAGAAAGAACCAACAGAGGTGCAGAAAGAGGCAGAAAGGGTGCAGAAAGAGGCAAGAGAAGTGCAGAAAGAAGCAAAAGAGGTACAGAAAGAGGGAAGATGGGTGCAGAAACAGGCAAGATGGGTACAGAAACATGCAAGAGAGGTGTAGAAAGAAGCAAGAGCAGTGCAGAAAGAACCAACAGAGGTGCAAAAAGAGGCAAGAGGGGTGCAGAAAGAGGCAAGAGAAGTGCAGAAAGAAGCAAAAGAGGTACAGAAAGAGTCAAGGAAGGTACAGAAAGAGGCAAGACAGGTGCACAAAGAGGGAAGAAGGGTGCAGAAAGAGGCAAGAGAGATGCAGAAAGAAGCAAGAGAGGTGCCGAAAGAAGCAAGAAAGGCACAATAAGAAGTAACAGAGGTGCAGAAAGAAGCAAGAGGGATGCAGAAAGAGGCATGAGAAGTGCAGAAAGAAGCCACAGAGGTGCAGAAAGAGGCATGAGAAGTGCAGAAAGAGGCAAGAGGGGTGCAGAAAGAGGCAAGATAGGTGCAGAAAGAGGGAAGACAAGTGCAAAAAGAGGCAACAGCGGTGCAGAAAGAAGCAAGAGAGGTACAGAAAGAACCAAGAAAGGTGTAGAAAGAAGCAACAGAGGTACCGAAAGAGGCAAGAGAAGTGCAGAAAGAGGCAAGAGATGTACAGAAAGAGTGAAGAGGGGTGCAGAAAGAGGCAAGAGAGGTGTAGAAAGAAGCAAGAGAAGTACAGAAAGAAGCAAGAAGCAAAAGAAGGGCAGAAAGAAGCGACAGGGGTGCAGAAAGAGGCTAGAGGGGTACAGAAAGGGGGAAGAAGGGTGCAGAAAGAGGCAAAAGGATGCAGAAAGAGGGAACAGGGGTGCAGAAAGAGGCAAGAGAGGTACAGAAAGAGAGAAGAAGGGTGCAGAAAGAGGCAAGAGGGTGCATAAAGAAGCAAGTGAGGTGCAGAAAGAGGCAACAGAGGTACAGAAAGAGGCAAGAGAGGTGCAGAAACAGGCAAGAGAAGTACAGAAAAGGCAAAAGAAGTGCTGTAAAAGCAACAGAGGTGTAGAAAGAAGCAAAAGAAGTGATGAAAGAGACAAGAGAGTTGCAGAAAGAAATAAGAGAGGTGCAGAAAAAAGCAAGAGAAGTACAGAAACAGGCAAGTGAGGTGCAGAAAGAGTCAAGATAAGTGCTTAAACAGACAAGAGAGCTGCAGAAAGAGGCAAGTCATGTGCAGAAACAGGCAAGAGGCATTCAAAAGAGGCAAGAGAAGTGCAGAAAGAAGCAACAGAGGTGCAGAAAGAGGCAATAGAACTGCAGAAAGAGGCAAGAGATGCAGAAAGAGGAAAGAGGGGTGCAGAAAGAGGCAAGAGGGGTGCAGAAAGAAGCAAGAGAGGTGAAAAAAATAAGAGAAGTGCAGAAAGAACCGATGGAGGTGCAGAAAGAGGCAAGAGGGGTGCAGAAAGAGGCAAGAGAAGTGCAGAAAGAAGCAACAGAGGTACAGAAAGAGGCAGGAAAACTGCAGAAAGAGGCAAGAGAGTTGCAGAAACAGACAAAAGAGGTGCAGAAAGAGGGAACAGGGCTGCAGACAGAGGCAAGAGAGGTAAAGAAAGAAGTAAGAGGGGTGCAGAAAGAGACAAGTTGGGTGCAGAAATTTGCAAGAGAGGTGCAGAAAGAAGCAAGAGCAGTGCAGAAAGAACCAACAGAGGTACAGAAAGAGGCAAGAGGGGTGGAGAAAAAGGCAAGAGAAGTACCGAAAGAAGTAAAAGAGGTGCAGAAAGAGGCAAGAGAGGTACAGAAAGAGGCAAGAGAGGTGCAGAAAGAGGGAAGAAGGGTGCTGAAAGAGGCAAGAGGGATGCAGAAAGAAGCAAGAGAGGTGCCAAAAGAAGCAAGAGAAGTGCAGAAAGAAGCAACAGAGGTGCGGAAAGAAGCAAGAGGGTTGCAGAAAGAGGCAAGAGAAGTGCAGAAAGAAGCAACAGAGGTGCAGAGAGAGGCAAGGTAAGTGCAGAACAGGGATGCAGAAAGAAGCAAGAGAGAGGAACAGAAAGAAGGAAGAGGGGTGCAAAAAGAGGCAAAAGGGGTGAAGAAAGAAGCAAGTGTGGTGCAGAAAGAGGCAAGAGGGGTGCAGAAAGAGGCAAGAGGGGTACAGAAACAGGCAAGAGAAGTGCAGAAAGAGGCAAGAGAAGTGCTGAAAGAAGCAACAGAGGTGTAGAAAGAAGCAAGAGAAGTGATGAAAGAGACAAGAGAGTTGCAGAAAGAAACAAGAGAGGTGTAGAAAAAAGCAAGAGAAGTACAGAAAGAGGCAAGTGAGGTGCAAAAAGAGGCAGGAGAAGTACTGAAAGAGGCAAGAGTGGTGCAGAAAGTGACAAGTGAGGTGCAGAAACAATGCAAGAGGGGTAGAGAAATAGCCATGATAAGTGCTTAAAGAAGCAACAGAGGTGCAGAAGGAAGCAAGAGAACTGCAGAAAGAGGTAAGAGAGTTGCAGAAACAGGCGAGAGAGGTGCAGAAAGAGGAAAGAGGCAAGAAGGGTGCAGAAAGAAGCAACAGATGCAGAAAAAAGCAAGAGAAGTACTGAAAGAACCAACGGAGGTGCAGAAAGAGGCAAGAGAAGTGCAGAAAGAAGCAATAGAGGTGCAGAAAGAGGTAAGAGAACTGCAGAAAGAGGCAAGAGAGGTACAGAACGAGGCAAGAGAGGTGCTGAAAGAGAGATGAGGGGTGCAGAAAGAGGCAAGAGGGGTGCAGAAAGAAGCAACAGAGGTGCAGAAAGAAGCAAGAGGGATGCAGAAAGAGGCAAGAGAAGTGCAGAAAGAGGCAAGAGAGGTGCAGAAACAGGCAAGAGGGGTGCAGAAAGAGGGAGGAGGGGTGCAGAAAGAAGCAAGAGAGGTGCAGAAAGAAGCAAGGGAGGTGCATAAAGAAGCAAGGGAAGTGCAGAAAGAAGCAAGTGAGATGCAGAAAGAGGCACGAGAAGTGCAGAAAGAGGCAAGAGAGGTGCAGAAAGTGGCAAGAGAGGTGCAGAAAGAGGGACGAGGGTGCATAAAGCTGTAAGAGAAGTGCAGAAAGAAGCAACAGAGGTGCAGAAAGAGGCAAGAGAGGTGCAGAAGAAAGAAGCAAGAAGGGTGCAGAAATAAGCAAGAGAGGTGCAGAAAGAAGGGAGGTGCAGAAAGCGGTAGAGATGTGCAGAAAGAGGCAAGAGAAGTGCAGAAAAAGGAAGAGAGGAACAAAGAAGCAAGAGAAATGCAGAAAGAGGCAAGAGAGGCACAGACACAGAAAGAAGCAAGAGTAGTTTGCGCACCATTAGTACCAATTTAACACCCACATTTAGCAATAAGTAACAGGTGACCATTCCAGGTTTGCAAAGGCCCTTCAACCACACTGTAACACTTGTCGCTGCATTTTTCGTTATGTTTGAGCCAGAAACAAGGTTTTTTTTGTTCAAATCTGCAGATTATGGATCAGATGATGGATTATGCGGCAAATGCAGAAAATGTCTAATTATGCGAAAATTGGTGCAGCCGAACAGTTGCATGATTGCAATGGCCCTGCTCATACCTCCGACTAGGTACAGAAGTGCTCCTTAGTGGTTTCTTCTTTTTTTGTCTCATTGAGTTTATAGTTTAGCTTCTATGGAAACGAGGAAGACTAAACCTGAGGTTACCACTCCACAACACAGTCTACCATACCACATAATTACTCTCCATAACACATAATCCCTATACACTAAATACCACATACTTTCTACCCACATAATTTCACTGAACAACATACCACATAATTCCACTACACACAACATACATCCACTCCTCTCAAAAAATATTAGTAAAAAACTTTTACATTTACAACGCCAATAGCCCTAACTTTCGCAAATGCAAGACCTATCACACTGCAAATGCTTCTTTAACTAGTAGTCGCGTTTGCAGAGTGGTGGACAAAGGGGGCTGGGCCTCTGACCAGTGCTCAGGAATTCCGCTGCATAGCACTTACAGGAGGTACCAGAAGGACTTCCTGGCCCCCAAAGTCCCTCAGGAGTAAAGTGGACTTCATCCCCCAACCAGCAGTGTGCCAGGAGGCGCATTTTCAGAGTGGTGGAGAAAGGTGGCGTGGCCCCTGAAGACCTCTTAGCAATCCCACTGTGGGACTTACTGGATGTAACAGGAGGGATAATTGGCCCCCAAGGACATCCTTTGGGGCCAACTACCCCTCCTATTACCTCCAGTAAGTCCCACACAGCAGGATTGCTAAGTTCTCATAGCAAGCCACACCTCCTTTGCCCACCACTCTGCAAACGCGCTCCCTGGCACACTCTTGGATGGGGATTGAAGTCCCCTTCACGGCTGGGGGTCCTTAGGGGCCAACTAACCTAGCTGTTAGCTCCAGTAAGCCCCACACAGTGGGATTGCTGAGAGGTGGACACAGGCCACACACCCCTTCTCCACCACTCTGCAAACTAACCTGCTGGCACTCTCTTGGTTGGGGGATGAAGGCCCCTTCCCTCCTGAGGGTCCCTGGGGGCCTACTAGCCCTCTTGTTACCTCTAGTAAGCTTCACACAGCTGGATTGCTGCGAGTGGTCAGAGGCCATGCACCCTTTTTACACCACTCTGTAAATGCACTTCCTGGTGCACTGCTGCTTGGGGATAAAGTTCACTTTAGTCCTGAGGTCCTCAGGACACAAGGGGACCTCATCACCCCACCGGCAGTGTGCCAAGAGGCACATTTGCAGAGTGGTATAAAAAGGGACGTGGCCTCCTACCACCTTTCAGCAATCCCACTGTGTGGGGCTTATTGGAGGTACCTGCTGGCCTAGTTGGCCCCTAAGGACCCTTAGGATTGAAGGGGACTTAATTCCCTAACCCAGAGCGTGCCAGGAGGTGCGCTTGCAGAGTGGTGCAGGGAGGGTGCGGGGCCTCCGGCGAGTTGCCGGTTTCTCTTTTTTTGTATTTTAGGAAGGGGGCTGTGTGGCCCCCTTCCCTTGACCCTTTTGGGCCCTGTGGACCACATACCCGGGGGCCTGAGCCATTTTTTTAAAATAAAAAAAAATTGAAAAGGAAGGGGCTGTACGGCTCCCCTCTCCAGGCTGATTTCGGCCCCAGGGACCCCATCCCCCAGGGCCCCGCAAAAACTTTATTTATGGAAGAGGGGCCGCGTGGTCTCCCTCCCTGGGCCACTTTTGGCACCGGGGACCCCATCCCCTTGGGCCTGCCCAGCCTTTCTTTTTTTTACAAATTTTGGAGGGGGCCGTGTGGCCCCCCTTCTGAGGCCAATTTTGGCCCCGGGGACCCCATCCCCCAGGGCCGGCCTTATGTTTAAAAAAAATAAAAATAAAAAAAAAGGGGGCTGAGTGGCCCCCCTACCAAGCCATTTTTGGCCCCAGGGGCCCCATTTCCCGGGGCTTGGCCTCTGGTTGGGGACCTGACATGCAGCTCCCTTTGCCCAAAAGCAATTCTGCTTCGCTTCATGGAACAGTCATGCAGTTTGTTATAGAAGCATTGATAGACTGATGCATCGTGTTACAGATTCACATAAATAGTTCTACAGTGAATGAGAGACTTACTGATACAGTAATGCATGCAGTTATAGATTACACTGAATACGTTATGCACTGTGTATAGAGACACTAAGGGAGTTTAACATGCTATTATAAAGTTATTTAGATAGTAATGTGTTTAGTTTGTTGGTTATAATTAGGCTGTCCGGTTTTAGGTTTAAACCTATAATAACTGATAAAACCCCATCTAAATGGAAATAGCCCTCACCAGTGTAAATATATAAACACTGAAAAAGCACCTGCATAACCACAAATTAAATGCCATTCAAAGAAAGGAAAAGGAGAGTAAAAGAGTCATTTGTTTTCTTCCTGAAGGGACCAATACAATGTAACTTTGTTATACAAGCTGGCAGCAAGAAAGACTGGGCTAACATTATTCTGCTTGAGTTTTGTTGTTGAGGGATGTCACTAAAATATTGTTTCTTCTTCCTTTTGCTTTTTGCAGTTTTGTGGTCTTTGGTCTAAAGATGCAGGGTTTAAAAGCATGTTTTAGGTCTTGTTTAATTATTTTATAAACTGTAAAAAATCAGGAAATATCAAAATCATATTTGATATTTTGGCTGTGTTTGAGTCTTTCACTGATAGGTAAAATGGCTGGTTTTATTAGAGTCTTTCCCAATATGTGCAATCACATTTACCCACAAAGAATCAGTAAAAACCCTTGATACATCAGCCCCCAGTTTCTAGTGAGTCAGTATTGATAGTAGGTGAATTGCCAACACCTCAGGCTTTAAACATTCAATGCAAGGTATAGTGACAAGTATATGTGAAAAGAGGGCTATCGCCAAGCATTTGGGATAGTGGTGAAAACATGACAGGATGGAACATGAAACGTAGTGTCACTTGGAACGCGGCTGCAAAAAGGTTCTTTCTAAGTTCAACAAAGATTGGAGTGATATTGTTTGTATTTGCAGTGATTCAGCTACGTATATGAAAAAGTTGTGTGATGACCTGTCAAAATCGATATCTGAGCTGAAGTGCTTCCCTGTAAGAGATCCTTGCTACTTGTTAGATGGAATGCTGAAAGCATCTTTACAATCTTCAGAGTTAATGAAGAATGCTATTGACTTTTTAGTCCATTCTGGTGCACTGTTTTGTTATGCGCTGGAACTAAAACTAAAATATTTCTCATTTTGTGCTTTGTGTGGCATCAAAGAAAGAGTTATCCCAACTGTGTCACTTAGCTGATGGTTCTCAGTCCAAGGGGCTGTGAATGCTATCTTACCCATATGGCAACCATTTACAAAATCTTTGCTGAGTGATGATGCCAAAGGCAAGAAATGTGAGGATCTTTGGTCGCAAATTGATAGTGACTTGAAAAAAGTACACTCTACTGAATTCTTAGATTTTTACAGGCAAACATAACTGCTGTAGTGGACATAATAAAAAAACTAGAGTCTGAAAGCACCCTTGTCTGCCAAGTGTTCAGCATAATTGGTGTAGATGTGAAACATCTTCTTTAGAGTAGGCTGGGCGACACCTTTAGTGACTTTGGCACTGCAACATGTTCCATGTTAGAGTGCTTGCCACTTGGTAAACAAAGCAATGTTGAAGAGCAATTCAGGAACTTTTATTTTACAATGTATGAGAAACGGCTTGCAATGATGCATAGAAATGTCCCTTCACCAACCATGGCATTTGAAGTCAATGAAACCTCACTGTGGTACACTGTACAAGTTCTAGATCTTTTCCGTAAAGGGGAATTTTCTTCGTAGTTTCAAAAGTGCTGCTTCATTTTTGACCGCTTTAATATCTCGGAGGGCATAAGCGCCCAGTTTAATGCAAATGCTGCAGAACCTGCCCAGAGAATTGCAATCTTCAAGTGCACCAGTATAGGCACGGAAAGCTATGTCAGTGGCCAGAGTTAGCATATTGTGTACTGGCTGTTTTGGCATTGCCCGTCTCAAGTGTCAATGTTGAGAGGGCCTTTTCACAGAAAAAAAGTTTACATGGGAAGGAAAAAGCGAGCAGACACGACCAAAGACTCACTGAAGAAATATTGTATGGTGTACTACAATAAGTTTCATTTGCAAAAATGTATTTGGACCTCATATACAATGTACGTACACTGTCTATATACCATGCATTATCAGTGTAGAAAGCAAGCAATAATAAAAGCAAAACCTTCCATAAACACCGGAAAAACACTGTTTCTGTTGTTTTTAATGGTGTGAAATGTGTAATCACTGATAACCACTGTTTTTTTAAGGTATTGAAATCACGTGAAAAGACTGAAAAAACCCCACCAGAATTTACCAAAAATAGATACTGAAAACAGGAAAGCCTAGTTATAATCCATTTTGTAGTTTTGAATGTGGCGGTGACTATTGAATGTTTTTATACAAATTTTTTATACAAACTCCTTACAAAAATATGACTTTAAACAGTGCAGTAATAAAGCCCTAGTGTCCAAAATACAGTAAAATGTCTGCATATATGTTTTGCACCCCCTAAAAAAGGCGCAATCGTCGCAGTTACCGGAGTCATCGCGACTTTCTGCGTAATGGCGAAAACAGGAAGTAGGGTTCAAACACAGTTTTTCTAAAAGTTACTACCAAAATGTGTGTACAAACATGTTCTTTGAGTAAGGAATGTGTGTATTGTAATAGTTATTATTAATTTTTTAAGTTAAATTTTGGAATGTGGTGGTGTTTGAGTGGTTGTTGAATTTCTGCTTTTGTTTTGCGATTTCGAGACGTGATCATGATCATCGCGACGTCGTCGTGAATGTAAAAAATCTTAAGAAACAAAACTACGCTTATTAATCCACTGAAGGAAATGCAAGCTTCTAAAATTACACCTTATAGAGCCATTTTAGATAGAAAATCCCTTAAAAATGTAATAACAAAATCATAGGTTACATTGACGTTATAGTTGGGAAATAGAATTTGAAAAATCTTAGAAATTCACTGAAAAAAACCAAATGTTACAGGGACGTTATAGTTAGGAAATAGAATTTAAAAAGCATTGAAATTCACTGTAGAAACCAAAGGTTATAGGGACGTTATAGTTAGAAATTAGCATTTAAAAAACCTTAGAAATTCACTGAAAAAAACAAAGGTTACAGAGACTATTGTTATAGTTAGGACCTATTTTCCATAGGAAGTCCGCAACATTCTATTTGAAATAACTCTTGCGTCGATTGACGAATATTTCGGTCGGCTCCTATCCTGAAAGTCTCGGTTTGGTTCGTCAAGCGGGGGCTGAGATAAAAGGGGGGTCCCAAAACGTGTTTTCCCCATTCATTTTCCCATAGGAAACTTTAGCCACGGCTACAGCCCGAACTGCTGAACGGAATTACACCAAATTTGGCAAAGAGGTAGTTCTTGGTTCAGAAAGAACCCTTTTTGTTAAATGGTGTAAATCCGTTCAGTAGTTCCTGAGAAAATCAAAAGGAAAATCACATATATATCTATGGCCGCGTAGGGTCCGCGCACCCTCCCGATCACGAGCTGCATGCTAATTGGCTGTCAACACTCCAAACCGGGAAGTGTTGGCAGCCATCTTGTTCCTCGGTCAATCAATCAATCAATCACGGCATTTATAGAGCGCGCTACTCACCCGGGAGGGTCTCAAGGCGCTGGGGGAGGGGGTAAGTTATTGCTCGAACAGCCAGGTCTTGAGCTGCTTCCTGAAGGAGAGATGGTCCTGGGTTCGCCGAAGGTGAGTGGGGAGGGAGTTCCAGGTCTTGGCTGCCAGGTAGGAGAAGGATCTTCCTCCGGCGGTGGTTCTGCGGATGCGTGGTACGGTGGCGAGGGCGTGGCTGGTTGATCGTAGCTGGCGGGTGGGCGTGTAGAAGGTCATGCGGTCGTTGAGGTACTTTGGGCCCAGGTCGTGGAGGGCCTTGTGTGCGTGGGTGAGGAGTCTGAACGTGATTCTCTTGCTGACGGGGAGCCAGTGCAGGTCTTTCAGGTGTCCGGTGATGTGGCTGTGTCGGGGGATGTCCAGGATGAGTCGTGCGGAGGCGTTCTGGATGCGCTGGAGTCTTTTTGAAGTTTGGCTGTGGTTCCGGCGTAGAGGGTGTTCCCATAGTCCAGTCGGCTGGTGACGAGTGCCTGGGTGACGGTCTTCCTGGTTTCAGTGGGGATCCATCTGAAGATCTTGCGGAGCATGCGCAGGGTGTTGAAGCACGAAGATGAGACGGCGTTGACTTGTCTGGTCATTGACAGGGAGGAGTCCAGGATGAAGCCCAGGTTGCGTGCGTGGTCCGTTGGCTTGGGCGCGGTGCCCAGGGCCGGGGGCCACCAGGAGTCGTCCCAGGCGGAGGGTGATGAGCCCAGGATGAGGACTTCCGTCTTGTCTGAGTTCAGTTTAAGGCGGCTGTTCCTCATCCAGTCGGCGACGTCTCTCATCCCGTCGTGTAGGTTGGCTCTGGCGGTGGTGGGGTCGTTGGTGAGGGAGAGGATCAGCTGGGTGTCGTTGGCGTAGGAGATGATGTTGAGGTTGTGTTGGCGTGCGATGGCTGCGATGGGGCTCATGTAGACGTTGAAGAGGGTTGGACTGAGTGAAGATCCAACCCTCTGGTGGTAGAACCGAGGAACAAGAAAAGAGAAAAACAAGTGCGCAAAGCGCAAAAAGGGGGCAGGGTAGAAACACCCTGACCCCTTAGGCCTGCTCAGGGAATCCTACAAGGACCCCCAGGGCCCAATTTTTTTTATTTTTTTTTATTTAAAAATCGGCAAAAACGCGCTGGGTACGCGGATCCTGCCGATAAAAAAACGAAGCGCGGTCTACCGCGCTTCGTTGTTAATTGGCCCCCGGGTGGGCCAAGTCCCGGGGGCATGCGGGGTTTATTTATAATATGTGGGGGGGCCTCTAAGGCCCCCCCAAACCCCGGGGACCGCCACCCCCCGGGGCTTTAAAAACAAATGGTGCGGGAGGGCTCTCGGCCCTCCCGCAGCCCCGGGGACCGCCACCCCCCGGGGCTTCTTTTTTTAAATTAAAATTGCCTGTGTGGGGGGCTCCAGCCCCCCCACACGCCCTGGGGACCGCTACCTCCCTGGGGCACTAAAGATTTAAATATGGGAGTCCGTTATGGACCCCCAGAGCCCCGGGGACCACCACCTCCCCGGGGCTTTGAATAAGTTGGGAGGGGGGCCGCGCAGCCCCCCTCCTGGAGCCCCCCAGGGCCGGCTCCTGCAGTGTCCCGGGGTGCCTACCCCCGGGACACTGTAGTTGGCTATGACAGGACGGGAGCCTCGCGGCTCCGTCCTGTCATAGCAAACTGCTTTGGATATTGGAAGAGAGAGCAGGAAACCTGCTCTCTCTTCCAATATCCAAAGCACATTGCTTTTCCACACGGGGAGCTGCATGTTAGCAGCTCCCCATGTGGAAAAGCAATACCGGCTCCCACAGGACGCAGGAAGCCGGCAGGGTCCGTGGGGGAGTTGGAGTCCCCCCACAGACCCCAAAGGATAGGGCCAGCCCCGGGGGATGGGGTCCCCGGGGCAAGTAGTGGCCCGGGAGGGGGGCCACGTGGCCCCCCTCCGCAAAAATAATGTAAATTTTCTTTTTTTTTAAAAAGGCCGGCCCCGGGGATGGGGTCCCTGGGGCCAATAGAGGCCTTAGGAGGGGCCACGCAGCCCCCTCCTCCAAAATTATTTTTTAAAAGTGGCCATGCCCCGGGGATGGGGTCCCCGGGGCTGGAATAGGCCACGGGAGGGGGGGCCACGCGGCCCCCTTCCCATACAGTATTTTTTTTTTTTTTTTAAAGGAAAAAGGCATCAGGCCCTGGGGGATGGGGTCCCCAGGGCCACAAAAGTAAAAAGAAGGGGGCCACACAGCCCCCTTCAAAAAAACAAAAAGAAAGAAAAAGACGCGATCGAGCGTCAGGCCCCGCCCCCTCCCTTAACCACTCTGCAAACGCGCGCTGTGGCGCGTTTTAAATTGGGGAAATAATTCCCATTCAATACTGGGGGTCCCTGGGGTCCAACTAGCCCACCAGGTACCTCCAGTAAACACCACACGGCTGGGTTACAGAGAGTTGGTCCAGGCCACGCCCCTTTTTACACCTCTCTGCAACGCAGCTCTGTGGCGCTTACTGGAGGTACTTGGTGGGCTAGTTGGTCCCCAGGGACCCTCAGGATTCAAGGGGACTTAATCCCCCAACTTAAAACGCACCACGGGGCGCGTTTGCACAGTGGTGAAGGGAGGGCGGGGCTTCAGGTGACATGTGTGCAAACAGGCCCCGTGGCGCGTTTTAAGATGGGGATTTAAATCCCCTTCAATCCTGAGGGTCCCTGGGGGCCAACTAGCCCACCAGGTACCTCCAGTAAGCGCCACGGAGCTGCGTTGCAGAGTGTTGTAAAAAGGGGGGTGGCCTCTGAACACCTCTCTGCAACGCAGCTCTCTGGCGCATCCTGGAGGTACCTGGTGGGCTAGTTGGCCCCTAGGGACCCTCGGGATTGAGGAGGAATTAATTCTCCAACTTAAAACGTGCCACAGGGCGTGTTTGCAGACATGTCACCTCAGGCCCCACCCCTTCCTTCACCATTGTGCAAATATTCCTCTAAAATCAGCCGAACTACGAATTCCGATTTACTCACCTGTTATCAGGAGAGACCTCAGTGCTGCATCTTTGAGCCCAGTACTGACCCTGAAAAGTAATTCTAACCGTACTTACCAGTAACTTGAATTTCCTTCCATAGGCTAACATTGACTGGTTTCACTTGGAAATTCTTCAAAGTGTGGAGTTTTGGAACTTTAAAATATTCATCTAAAATCAGCTGAACTACGAATTCCGATTTACTCACCTGTTATCAGGAGAGACCTCAGTGCTGCATCTTTGAGCCCAGTACTGATCCTGAAAAGTAATTTTAACCGTACTTACCAGTAACTTGAATTTCCTTCCATAGGCTAACATTGACTGGTTTCACTTGGAAATTCTTCTAAGTGTGGAGTTTTGGAACTTTATAATATTCCTCTAAAATCAGCTGAACTACGAATTCCGATTTACTCACCTGTTATCAGGAGAGAACCCAGTGCTGCATCTTTGAGCCCAGTACTGATCCTGAAAAGTAATTTTAACCCTACTTACCAGTAACTTGAATTTCCTTCCATAGGATATCATTGCCTGCTTTTAGCTGAAAAAGTTTCTAAGTGTCGATTTTTGAAACATACAAATATTCCTCTAAAATCAGCTGAACTACGAATTCCAATTTACTCACCTGTTATCAGGAGAGACCTCAGTGCTGCATCTTTGAGCCCAGTACAAATCCTGAAAAGTAATTCTAACCGTACTTACCAGTAACTTGAATTTCCTTCCATAGGCTAACATTGACTGGTTTCACTTGGAAATTCTTCTGTGTGGAGTTTTGGAACTTTATAATATTCCTCTAAAATCAGCCGAACTACGAATTCCGATTTACTCACCTGTTATCAGGAGAGAACCCAGTGCTGCATCTTTTAACCCAGCACTGACCCTGAAAAGTAATTCTAACTGTACTTACCAGTAACTTGTATTTCCTTCCATAGGAATCCATTGTCTGGTTTTCAGCAGAAAAGTTTCAAAGTGTCGATTTTCACAAACTACAAATATTCCTTAAAAATCGCCTGTATGACTTAAACGCATTCTTTCAACTGTTTACAGGAGATGCACCAGTGCTGGATTCAGGATCCACCACTAAGTAAGAAAAAGTAACGATAACACTACTTACCTGCTAAGTGAATTTCCTCCCATAGGATAACATTGGTGATTCTATGTGAAAAAGTTTCTTATGTCAACTTTTAAAATACAATAATATTCCTTAAAAATCACAACTGTAACCAAAACGCTTTTACTCAACTGTTTACAGGAGATGTCCCAGGACTGAATCTAGGATCCAGTCCTGTGGTTAGTAAAGTAATCCATAAAGTAACTATTTGCATTTAACTAGAAATTCACATTGATCTCAATGTTGCATTGTGTTTGAAATTGTGTTGCCCATTGCAACAACTGTAACTACTGTACTTAAAAGTCTATTGCCTATTTGCAAAGTATTTAAACTAAAGTAATTCATTCTGAGAAAGTATATTTTGTAATGTAATGTATAATGTAATTATAATGTAATTTAAAAAATAAAATATCTAAAAATAAATAGTTTAAAAAAATGTAGCAAATCAGTATCAAAAAATAAATATAACAATTAATACATTTAAAAATTGTCATTTACAAAACCTTTGAAATTCACTGAAAAAAACCATAGGTTTCAGACATGTTATAGTTAGGAATTAGCATTTAAAAACCTTTGAAATTCACTGAAAAAACCATAGGTTTCAGGCACGTTATAGTTAGAAATTAGCATTTAAAAACCTTACAAATTCACTGAAAAACCATAGGTTTTAGGGACAGTTATAGTTAGTTGGACATTGCACTTGTACAAAACCCGTGAAATTCCCACGTTATAGTTAGTTCAGCTAACTATAACTCGCGCCCCTGCAATGCACTGCTGATGACGTCACATATTACATCACTCATGACATGGTCAGTGACATCACTGATGACAAATCAAATGACATCACTGATGACATCACTGAAGACATCATCCACGTGATAATCTGATGCACCTCCTCACACCCTAATATAACCTTTGATACACCCACTCTAAATTACAGACTGCCATTCGCAAAACCATAGACACTCCAACACCAATAACTACATACCCACTCACTGATTCTTAGGTCAACACACACATCCACTCACTCACCCATACAGTCACTCATACTTACGGTCACTCAGTACAGGACTATCATATGCACTCATACTCCTATATAGACACTCAAACACCGCCACTCGTCCATAGAGGTACTCACACACCTAGTCAGTCATGCAAATAATTAAACACACTGCCATTTACTCACCTATACAGTTATACACACACCAGCTCACTTACTCATACAAATACTAGCACATTCTTACGCTCTTATACGATCACTGATACAAGCACACACTCATCCATACAGTCACTCTCACAATCACAGACTCTCGCTTATAGCTATTTATATACTCCAACACACATATATACTGCCTTTCACATATGTAGTTACTCACACATGTACCACTGGGACATACATTCACTCACTAACACACTGTTACACACACTTACCCACCCATACAGTCTATCACAGATGCACTCTTGAAACCATCCACCCAGTGAATCACCCACTCACACATCTATGCACAGAGTCGCACACACCCCACCCACAGAAACACTCAGGCACCCATACAGATACTCAGACAACCAATCAATAACTCATATAGACACTCATGTAGCTATTCACAAACCCATGCAGCCACTTACACAGCAACAGACAGACGGATACAGACATTCACCCAGTTTAGTCACTAACCCATGCATTCAGTAAGATACGTTTAATCACTCACTTATAGAGTTAGTCACGCACCTACTAAATCATCCATTCAGACACTTATACACCCACTCATTCTTCAATACGCATTTCCCTATATATAGTAAACATATTTAAACTTTACAGAAACACACAGTCACTGGATGATGTCATCAGTGATGTCATTTGAGATATCATCAGTGATGTCATCAGTGATGTCACTGACCATGTCATGAGTGATGTAATATGTGACATCATCAGCAGTGCATTGCGGAGCGCGAGTTATAGTTAGCTGAACTAACTATAACGGGGGAATTTCACGGTTTTTTTTCGAATGCAATGTCCAACTAACTATAACTGTCCCTAAAACCTATGGTTTTTTCAGTGAATATATATATGAATAAGATACCTCCAAGGCTATCTCCCGAAGGTTTTCAGGATTTTCGACGAAGGATCACTGCACCACAACCGGCAAGTAGTTTCAATGTTGCTTTATTCAAACCAAGGTGCAAACATGAATGGTAGAGGACGGTCTACGCGTTTCGGCTCCCAGCCTTCTACTGGACCATAGAGTCCTGGAGCCCAGAATGTCTCATTTAAAGTGCAAGTGCAATTAAAAACAGTAAAAAGTGAAGACAAACTAGACATGAAAACAATCCTATTTTTTGTACAAATAATTTTTTGTTTTGATCATTTCATTAATTGTAATGCGAGGCATTTTTTTTATATTTCATTTGTTTCTTTCTTAAAGTGCCAACAAGAAAATCTAAAAGGTGCAAAGATGTTATTTTTCTAAAGTGCAAAGAGCATATATTAATAGCATGTGCAAGATACAAGTGGGATCATCAATAATTTCTCTCTTTTTCTCATCATTGCCCTATTTCAGATTTTTCCAGTATGTATCAAGAGTAATAATATTTCAGTGCGTATGTTTCAATTGAAGTATCCACACGTTGTTGTTATGTTACAGGACCAATTTGGATAGTTTGTGGGCTAATAGTCGTGAAGTACCCTAGTAGCTCTCCCAACAACATGGTCATTTTTATATTTTGAGTCTACCCTTCTTGAGATAAAGTGACTAGTGCATTGTCTCAGGATCAATTTAGATAGTTTGTGGGCTAATAGTCGTAAAGTACCCAAATAGCCCTCCCAGTCGCATGGTCATTTTTTTATTTTTTTATATTTTGAGTCTATCCTTTTTAAAATAAAGTGACTAGTGCATTATCTTAATAGTACTTCAATATATAAATATATAAATATATGAACTGTAAAGTACATTTGTTCAAATAGATTATACCATGAGGGTATGGATCATGTCTCAAAGTTCACAATTCACAGTTGATTGGTCCTGAATCTAAAAATGTAAAATCTTAATAAAACATACAGATAAATAGAGGGAATTTTTCTAGTTACTTCTTCAGTTGATACATCTTGAGAGAGCAATGTTTCTTCATTTTTGATCCCGTAATTTCCAAACCATGACTCCAGCAGACAATCTTAGTTCCTTTTGAAGATGTTCTAAAGTTCCCATATTTATAAATGAACGTGCAGTTCGGCATCTGAGTTATGTCCCCATGGGTATTCTGTGCCAATGGCTAAGATTAATCTAGACTCAGTTCTGCGTAAATTGAGGGTTCGGTCTCCACCTCTTTCTCTTTGTTTTACAATCTTGATTCCTGAGTATTTCAGTTGTTGACTGTCTCCAGAGTGGAGTTCCTGAAAATGCTTAGCCATTGGGTAACTTAAGTCTTTGTTTTTAATTGCTCTCAGATGTTGTAAAATTCTTAGTTTTAGCTTATTAATGGTGCTGCCAACGTACAGTTTTCCACATGGGCATTCTAACAAATATACAACAAACTTTGATTCGCATGTGATATGTTCTTGTATTTTCTCAGTTTGGCCATTTTGGAGCAAGTATGTAGTTCTATTTTGCCCATGATCACAAGCTCGACACTTGGAACATTCCAGAATCCTGGATTGTTTAACCATGATGGTGCAGTTTCTTTTTTTGATTCCAGATGAATCTGTGTGAGTATGTCTCCCAGCGAAGCAGTCTTCCTATAGGTGATCCTGGGTTGGGGAGACAATACCCTTTTGACCGTTTCAACTAAAAACAGAATGTTCCAGTGCTTATTGATAACTTTTTTTAGTTCTTTATTTTGATTATTAAAATCGATGATGAGTCGGGTGGTTTCTTCTTTATCCTTTTTCCTACAACTCTCCAGTTTTTCTTTATTTGTTTGCAAAAGGTCTAATCTGCATAGAGCTGTGACCCTGTCTCTTGCAGTGGTGATCACGTCGAGGGGATATCCTCGTGCTTCAAAGTGTTCACTCATTTCATTTAGTTGTTCACGAAGGTCAGACATTTCAGAGCAGTTTCTTTTAGCTCGCAACATTTCCCCGTAGGGAATGCTCCATTTAAAATTTTTAAGGTGTCCACTGTTCACATGCAAGATGCTGTTACTGGAGGTGGGCTTCCTGTGCATTTTAGTGCATATTTTCTGGCCTTGGATGAAAACTTCCACATCTAAAAAGACAATTGTGGTCAAACTTATTGTGGATGTGAAGCTTAAGTTGTATCTGTTTGTATTTAGGGAATTTATGAAGTCCTGTAAGTTGGTCTGACTCCCTTCCCAAATAATAAAAAGGTCATCAATGAATCTTGACCATAATATGATGTTCCCAGATTTTGTGTTATTCTGTGCTTCTGTTTCCCATACAGCCATTAAGAGATTCGCATATGTCGGCGCAAAGGACGTCCCCATAGCAGTTCCTTGGTTTTGTAAAAACACATCACCTTTGAATAGAAATGCATTGTGGGTCAAACAGTATGTAAGCATTTCTAATAACATCTCTGTGTGTTCGAGATGGTCCACAGATCTTGTTTGCAGAAAATGTTTCACCGCTGCCGTCCCATCAGAGTGAAGAATGGAGGTGTAGAGTGATGAAACATCAATGGAAGCCATGATGTAGCTGTCTTTCCATGGGATCTCCTTGATCTTGTTCAGGAGATCCATTGTGTCTCTCAGATAAGATGGGAGTGCTGTTACATAGTTCATGAGGAAAATGTCGATAAACCGTGATGTTGACTCTAACAAAGAACCAATGGAACTCACTATCGGTCTTCCCGGCGGGTTCTGTATGGACTTATGTACTTTTGGAAGAAAGTAGATAGTTGCCATGATCGGATGATTAGTTTTTAGATATAAAAATTCCTCCAAATCAATAAGATTTCTGTCTTTCCATGTTAGTAATTTCTGGTGGTATTCCTCCGTCCAAGTTGTTAGTGGATTTGTTTGTAATTTTTCATAGTGGTCTCTATTGTTCAATTGTCTGTAAGCCTCTTTTATATAATTTGTGCGATCTTGAACAACAATGTTGCCACCTTTGTCTGAGGCTTTTATGATTATCCTCTCTCAGATCTTGCAATGCCTTATGCTCTTCCATTGTCAGGTTCCATGATTTGTTGTTCTTTCTCTTCTTTTTTTTGTTGTTCTTCACGCAATTAGTTGACATTTTATTGATTTCTTCCACCATAATTTCATTGAATAAGTCAATTTTGTTTCCTGGTGGAAGCTGTGGGCAAAAGGTTGATCGCGTTTTCAGGCCACTATTACCACCTCTGTTTGTTTCAATTCCCAACCTTTGACAGAATTCCTTGTCCGTGGTGTAGTCAGAGTGATCTTGTACTGATATTATTTCTGGATTGGTCTGTAAAGATGTCATGATTCTCAGAGTGGGAATGTCATTCAGAGTAAGAGGCGATATCTCCTGATCCGGAGCCTTTTCTTGTCTGTTTGCAGTTATTTTTTCTTCAAAATATTTCTTCAATTTGATTTTCCTGCAAAATTTGTATAGGTCAATACGCAGGTTCGGGGTGTTCAAATCTTTATTGGGGCAAAATGTTAATCCTTTGTTCAGCAATGATGTTTGTGCTTTGCTCAATATTTTATTAGAGATGTTAATTATTATGTTGTTATTACAGAGGTTTTTCTTTAATCTGGCTTTGTTATTCCTCTTCCTTTCTTTGGTTTTGCCCCCTCTTCTTTGTTTTCGGTTTGGAGCTTTGATTGTCCCCTTCCCCACGTCGATCCTCGTCCTCTTCCTCTTTGTCGTGTTATCATCTGCATCAGACGCAACTCTCCGGAAAAATCCAGGTTTGATGTGCTGGCCTCTTCATCCGCAGAGCTTAGATCAGAGCTGTCTATCGTTCCAGCCGATTCCGACCCTGCGCATTACTACACGATTTCTGTACATGTCATACTTTCTGGCGAAGGTATAAATACGGCCATTTGAGTAATCCAGTCTGTCTCGGTTGAATTTGTTAGCTTTACGCTTTTCTATGTCTGCTTCATGTTTATCGATTCTCTTTTCCATAGTTTCAATCAGTTCTTTATTTTCGTCATTCATGGTGTATTGATTTATTTCACTTTCCAATTCTTTGATGGTGGCAGTTAGTTTTTCTAATTTTCTCTCAGCATGTGTGGTCAGGGTATTCATTAGCCTAAAGGAACAATCCTTAGTGTCTGCTTGCCATTGTTTGATTAGGTCCGCATCCAGGTCATTTAAGGTTGGCATAATCAAAATATATATATATATATATATATTACCTACTGGCAGCCGCCAGTAGGTAGTTATAGTTATAAGCTAGTTTCCATAGGAAAAGCGTTTTTTGATTTGACAATATCTTTGGCGCCATTTGATGAATCTTCATGAAATTTTCAAAACTAATGGGGCAGTCAGGTCAGCTTCTGTGTTGAAAGTTTGTGGGTGATTCGTCAAGTGGGGGTTGAGAAAAGGGGGGTCCCAAAACAAGTTTTCACCATGTTAATTTCCGTAGGAAACTTTAGACATGGATACAGCCCGAACTGCTGAACGGAATTACACCAATTTGGAAAAAAGGTAGCTCTTGGTTCAGAAAGCACTCTTTTTGTTAAATGGTGTAAATCTGTTCAGTAGTTCCTAAGAAATGTAAAAAAAATTCAGATATACAAACGGGGACGGGGAGGATCCGCGAACCCTCCCGATCTCATGCCTGCAATCTGCCAACACTTCAAACCACGAAGGGTAGGCAGCCATCTTGTTACTCGGTTGAACCGTGCCACATGAAAAAAGGTCAAAAAACATGAAAAAACAAGAAAAGGGGTCAGGGTAGTAACACACTGACCCCCTAGGCCTGCTCAGGAGGTCCCACAGGGACCCCCAGGGCCCCAAAAAATAATTAGTTTTTTTATTTTTGGCAGGATTCACAGTGGGTCCACAAAAAATAAACAAAGCGCAGGCTCCAGTGCTTCATTTTCTTTAAGCCCACGGGTGGGCCAGGTCCTGGGGCCAATGAGAAAACTGAGATGAGGGGGTTCGCATGGGACCCCGCAGCCCCGGGGACCGCCACCTCCTCGTTGCTTGTACATCCAGTGCAGGGGGCTACGAGGCCCCCCGCAGTCCAGAGGACCACCACCTCCCCGGGGCTATACTTAACAAAATCAATATGTGGGGGGGCTTCTGCCCCCCCCACACAGCCCTGGGGACCGCCACCTCCCCGGGGCTATGTTTGTGCTAACTGGTATTCATGTGTCTTTGGTTTCGAAAATGGTAGTCTGAAATTTGAAGTGGGTGTATGAACGGTTATATTGAGGTGTAAGTAGTTGCATCAGAGATTATGTGGATGATGTCATCAGTGATGTCACTGACCATGTCATGAGTGATGTAATATGTGACATCATCAGCAGTGCATTGTGGGGGCGCGAGTTATAGTTAGCTCAGCTAACTATAATGGCTGAATTTCAAATTTTTTGTACAAGCGAAATGTCAGCCTAACTATAACATTCCTGTAACCTGTGTTTTTTTCCGTGAATATACATATATATATATATATATATATATATGCGGCAGCATTCGAAACGCGTCATGTAATTAAACGCTTTGCTAGACAGCACTTTGAGTCGTGGAGTTGGTTTTCCTGAGAGCACGCATATTTGGATTTGTTGGGTGATATATATATATATATATATATATATATATTCACTGAAAAAAACCATAGGTTTCAGGCACGTTATAGTTAGAAATTTGCATTTAAAAACCTTACAAATTCACTGAAAAAACCATAGGTTTTAGGGACAGTTATAGTTACTTGGACATTGCACTCGTACAAAACCCGTGAAATTCCCCCGTTATAGTTAGTTCAGCTAACTATAACTCGCGCCCGCAATGCACTGCTGATGACGTCACATATTACATCACTCATGACATGGTCAGTGACATCACTGATGACATCTCAAATGACATCACTGATGACATCACTGATGACATCATCCAGTGACTGTGTGTTTCTGTAAAGTTTAAATATGTTTAATATATATAGGGAAAGGCGTATTGAAGAATGAGTGGGTGTATAAGTGTCTGAATGGATGATTTAGTAGGTGCGTGACTAACTGTATAAGTGAGTGATTAAACGTATCTTACTGAATGCATGGGTTAGTGACTAAACTGGGTGAATGTCTGTATCCGTCTGTTTGTTGCTGTGTAAGTGGCTGCATGGGTTTGTGAATAGCTACATGAGTGTCTATATGAGTTATTGATTGGTTGTCTGAGTATCTGTATGGGTGCCTGAGTGTTTGTGTGGGTGGGGTGTGTGCGACTCTGTACATAGATGTGTGAGTGGGTGATTCACTGGGTGCATGATTTGAAGAGTGCGTCTGTGATGGACTGCTGGGGTGGGTGAGTGTGTGTATGGGTGTGTTAGTGAGTGAATGTATATCTCAGTGGTACATGTGCGAGTAACTACATATGTAAAAGGAAGTATATATGTGTGTTAGAGTATTTAAAAGGCTATACGTGAGAGTGTGTGATTGTGAGAGTGGCTGTATGGATGCGTGTGTGCTTGTATCAGTTATTGTATAAGAGCGTATGAATGTGCTAGTATTTGTATGAGTTATTGAGCTGGTGTGTGTATAACTCTATAGGTGAGTAAATGGGTGTGTGATTAATTTTTTGCATGACTGACTAGGTGTGTGAGTACCTCTATGGATGAGTGGCGGTGTGTCAGTGTTTATATAGGTGTATGAGTGCATATGATAGTCCTGTACTGAGTGACTGTAAGTATAAGTGACTGTACGGGTGAGTGAGTGGATGTGTGTGTAGACCTAAGAATCAGTGAGTTGGTATGTAGTTATTGGTATTGGAGTGTCTATGGTTTTGAGAATGGCAGTCTGTAATTTAGAGTGGGTGTATCAAAAGTTATATTAGGGTGTGAGAAGATGCATGAAATTATCACATGGATGATGTCATCAGTGATGTCATTTGAGATGTCATCAGTGATGTCATCAGTGATGTCACTGACCATGTCATGAGTGATGTAATATGTGACGTCATCAGCAGTGCATTGCGGGGCGCGAGTTATAGTTAGCTGAACTAACTATAACGGGGGAATTTCACGGGTTTTGTACGAGTGCAATGTCCAAGTAACTATAACTGTCCCTAAAACCTATGGTTTTTTCAGTGAATTTGTAAGGTTTTTTAAATGCTAATTTCTAACTATAACGTGCCTGAAACCTATGGTTTTTTCAGTGAATTTCAAAGGTTTTTTAAATGCTAATTTCTAACTATAACATGTCTGAAACCTATGGTTTTTTCAGTGAATTTCAAAGGTTTTTTAAATGCTAATTCCTAACTATAACATGTCTGAAACCTATGGTTTTTTTCAGTGAATAACAAAGGTTTTGTAAATGCCAATTTTTAAATATATTAATTGTTATTTTTATTTTTTTCATACTGATTTACTACATTTTTTTAAACTATTTATTTTTAGATATTTTATTTTTTAAATTACATTGTAATTACATTATACATTACATTACAAAACATAGTTTCTCAGAATGTATTAATTTACTTTAAATACTTTGCAAATAGGCAATAGACTTTTAAGTACAGTAGTTACAGTTGTTGCAATGGGCAACACAATTTCAAACACAATGCAACATTGAGCTCAATGTGAATTTCTAGCTAAATGCAATTAGTTACTTTATGGATTACTTTTTCTAACCACAGGACTGGATCCTAGATTCAGTCCTGGGACATCTCCTGTAAACAGTTGAGTAAAAGCGTTTTGGTTACAGTAGTGATTCTTAAGGAATATTATTGTATTTTAAAAGTTGACACTTAGAAACTTTTTCACATAGAATCACCAATGTTATCCTATGGGAGGAAATTCACTTAGCAGGTAAGTAGTGTTATCGTGACTTTTTCTCACTCAGTGGTGGATCCTGGATCCAGCACTGGTGCATCTCCTGTAAACAGTTGAAAGAATGCGTTTAAGTCATACAGGCGATTTTTAAGGAATATTTGTAGTTTGTGAAAATCGACACTTTGAAACTTTTCTGCTGAAAACCAGACAATGGATTCCTATGGAAGGAAATACAAGTTACTGGTAAGTACGGTTAAAATTACTTTTCAGGGTCAGTGCTGGGCTAAAAGATGCAGCACTGGGTTCTCTCCTGATAACAGGTGAGTAAATCAGAATTCGTAGTTCGGCTGATTTTAGAGGAATACTATAAAGTTCCAAAACTCCACACTTAGAAGAATTTCCAAGTGAAACCAGTCAATGTTAGCCTATGGAAGGAAATTCAAGTTACTGGTAAGTACGGTTAAAATTACTTTTCAGGACCAGTACTGGGCTGAAAGATACAGCACTGAGGTCTCTCCTGATAACAGGTGAGTAAATCGGAATTCGTATTTCGGCTGATTTTAGAGGAATATTTGTATGTTTCAAAAATCAACACTTAGAAACTTTTTCAGCAAAAAGCAGGCAATGATATCCTATGGAAGGAAATTCAAGTTACTGGTAAGTACGGTTAAAATTACTTTTCAGGATTAGTACTGGGCTGAAAGATGCAGCACTGAGGTCTCTCCTGATAACAGGTGAGTAAATCAGAATTCGTAGTTCGGCAGATTTTAGAGGAATATTTGCACAGTAGTGAAGGGAGGGGCGGGGCCTGAGGTGACATCTGTGCAAACGCGCCCCGTGGCGCGTTTTAAGTTGGGGATTAAGTCCCCTTGAATCATGAGGGTCCCTAGGGCCAACTAGCCCACCAGGAACCTCCAGTATGCGCCAGGGGGCTGCATTGCAGAGAGTGTAGAGAGGCCACACCCCTTTACACCTCTCTGCAACGCAGCTCTGTGGCGCTTTCTGGATGTACCTGTTGGGCTAGTTGGCCCCCAGGGACCCTCAGGATTGAAGGGGATTTAATTCCCCACCTTAATACACGCCGGGGCCTGTTTGCACACATGTCACCTCAGGCCCCGCCCCCTCCCTTCACCACTGTGCAAACGCGCCCGTGGCGCGTTTTAAGTCGGGGGATTAACTCCCCTTGAATCCTGAGGGTCCCTGGGGTGCAACTAGCCCACCAGCTACCTCCATTAAGCGCCACAGAGCTGCGTTGCAGAGAGGCGTAAAAGGGGCGTGGCCTCTGTACACCTCTCTGCAAGGCAGCCCCTGGCGCATACTGGAGGTTCCTGGTGGGCTAGTTGGCCCTCAGGGACCCCCAGTATTCAAGGGGAATTACTTCCCTTCTTAAAACGCGCCAGGGGGCGCGTTTGCAGAGTACTGCAGGGAGGGGGCAGGGCCTCCGGCACACGCCGTTTTAAAAAAAAAAATTATGGGAGGGGGCTGCATGGCCCCCCTTCCCTCTGGCACTTTTGGCCCCGGGGACCCCATCCCCCGGGGCCTGAGCATTTTTTATTTTTTTATTTTTTTTTAAACGGGAAGGGGGCCGCGTGGCCCCTTTCCCTGGGCTTCTATTGGCCCCGGGGACCCCATCCCCGGGGCATGCCCTCTTTTAACTAAAAATATGGAGGGGGCTGCGTGGCCCCCTCCTCAGGCCATTTAAGGCCCCGGGGACCCCATCCCCCGGGGCCGGCCTTGCCCTTATTTTTTATTTTTTAATTTTATTTTTTATTTGGGGAGGGGGGCAGCATGGCCCCCCTCCCGGGCCACTTAAGGCCCCGGGGACCCCATCCCCAGGGGCCTGGGCTCTCGTTGGGGACTGTGGGGGGGTCCCCAAACCCCCCACAGTCCCGCCGGCTCCCCGTGTCCTATGGGAGCCGGCATTGCTTTTCCACATGGGGAGCAGCTAACATGCTGCTCCCCATCCGCTCCTACCCTTTCAGGGTAGGAGCGGACCGGAGCGGGCCATAAAGTTTGAAAATTTCGCGAAGATTCGTCAACCGACGCAAGAGTTATTTCAAATAGAATGTCGCGGATTTCCTATGGAAAATAGGTCCTAACTATAACTATCTACTGGCGACCGCCAGTAGATAATATATATATATATATATATATATATATATATATATATATATATATATATATATATATATATATATATATATTATCTACTGGCGGTCGCCAGTAGATAGTTATAGTTACAACCTATTATCCATAGGAAATCCGTGACATTCTATTTGAAATAACTCTCTTGCCGGTTGACGTATCTTCGCAAAAGTTTAAAATAGTATAAAAATAAAAAAGCCCCGGGAGGTGGCGGTCTCGAGGCTGCGGGAGGGCTCAGAGCCCTCCCGCACCATTTTAAAAAGAAAGCCCCGGGGGTGGCGGTCCTCGGGGCATACATAAATTTAACCCCCACCATGCCCCCGGGACTTGGGCCACCCGGGGCAAATACAATCGAAGCGCTGGGAGACCGCGCTTCGATTTATGCTTTCGGCAGGATTCGCGCACCTGAGCGCATCCTGCCGATTTTTAAAAAACATTTTTTTTGCCCAGGGGTCCTTGTGGGACCCCTGAGCAGACCTAGGGGTCAGGGTGTTGCTACCCTTCCCCTTTTGCGCTTTGCGCACTTGTTTCTGTCCTCGGTTCTACCAAGGGACAAATGGCTGCCAACACTTCCTGATTTGGAGTGTTGACAGCCAATTAGGATGCAGCTCGTGATCGGGAGGGTGCGCGGATCCGACGCGGCCATAGATATATATGTACTTTTCCTTTGATTTTCTCAGCAACTACTGAACGGATTTACACCATTTAACAAAAGGGTTCTTTCTGAACCAAGAACTACCTCTTTGCCAAATTTGGTGTAATTCCGTTCAGCAGTTCGGGCTGTAGCCGTGTCCAAAGTTTCCTATGGGAAAATGAATGGGGAAAACACGCTTTGGGACCCCCTTTTTCTCGGCCCCCGCTTGACGAATCACCCTGAGACTTTCAGGGTAGGAGCGGACCGAGCGGGCCATAAAGTTTGAAAATTTCGCGAAGATTCGTCAACCGACGCAAGAGTTATTTCAAATAGAATGTCGCGGATTTCCTATGGAAAATAGGTCCTAACTATAACTATCTACTGGCGACCGCCAGTAGATAATATATATATATATATATATATATATATATATATATATATATATATATTATCTACTGGCGGTCGCCAGTAGATAGTTATAGTTACAACCTATTATCCATAGGAAATCCGTGACATTCTATTTGAAATAACTCTCTTGCCGGTTGACGTATCTTCGCAAAAGTTTCAAACTTTGTGGCCCGCTCCGGTCCGCTCCTACCCTGAAAGTCTCGAGGGATTCGTCAAGCGGGGCCGAGAAAAAGGGGGTCCCAAAACACGTTTTCCCATGCAATTTTCCATAGGAAACTTTAGACACGGCTACAGCCCGAACTGCTGAACGGAATTACACCTATTTTGGCAAAGAGGTAGTTCTTGGTTCAGAAAGAACCCTTTTGTTAAATGGTGTAAATCCGTTCAGTAGTTGCTGAGAAAATCAAAAGAAAAAAAGATAGGTATATCTAGGGCCGCGGATCCTCCCGAGCACGAGCTTTATGTTAATTGGCTGTCAACACTCCAAATCAGGAAATGTTGGCAGCCATTTTGTCCCTCGGTAGAACCGAGGGACAGAAACAAGTGCGCAAAGCGCACAAAGGGGCAGGGTAGAAACACCCTGACCCCTAGGTCTGCTCAGGGGTCCCACAAGGACCCCCTGGGCAAAAATTTTTTTTTTTTTAAATCGGCAGGATGCGCTCAGGGAGCGCGAACCCTGCCGGAAAAATCGAAGCGCGGTCTCCTGCGCTTCGATAGCTAACTGCCCCCGGGTGGGCCAAGTCCCGGGGGCATGCTGGGGGGGGTTAATTTTATGTGTGGGGGCCTCTAAGGGCCCCCAAGCCCCGGGGACCACCACCCCCGGGGCTTTATGGATAATGGTGCGGGAGGGCTCTGAGCCCTCCCGCAGCCCCGGGACCAGCACCTCCCGGGGCTTCTTTTTATATTTGAAAAACCTGTGTGGGGGCTCCAGCCTCCACACGCCCGGGACCACCACCTCCCCGGGGCACTAAGAAAAATGAAAATGGGGGTCCGTTTTGGACCCCCAAGCCCCGGGGACCACCACCTCCCTGGGGCTTTCTCGATGTAGGAGGGGGGCCGCGCGGCCCCCTCCTGGAGCCCTTGATGGCCCTGGGGACCACCACCGCCCAGGGCCGGCTCCTGCAGTGTCCCGGGTGCCTACCCCCGGGACACTGCTGTTTGCAATGACAGGACGGAGCCTCACGGCTCCCGTCCTGTCATTGCAAACTGCTTTGGATATTGGAGAGAGAGCAGGAAACCTGCTCTCTCTTCCAATATCCAAAGCCGATTGCTTTCCACATGGGGAGCTGCATCTTAGCAGCTCCCCATGTGTAAAGCAATGCCGGCTCCCGTAGGACACGGGGAGCCGGCGGGACTGTGGGGGCTTGGGAACCCCCCACAGTCCCCAACGAGAGGCCAGGCCCCGGGGGATGGGGTCCCCGGGGCCATAAGTGGCCACGGAGGGGGGCCACGCAGCCCCCCTCCCCAAAGTAAAAAAATGGGATTTTTTTTTAAAAAAAAGTGCAAGGCCGGCACCGGGGGATGGGGTCCCCGGGGCCTTAAATGGCCTGAGGAGGGGGGCCACGCAGCCCCCCTCCAAATAAAAACAAAAAGAGGCCATGCCCCGGGGGATGGGGTCCCCGGGGCCAATACAGGCCCAGGGAAGGGGGGCCACGCGGCACCCTTCCCGTTTTTTTTTTTAATTTTAATTAAAAAAAAAGGGGTAAGGCCCTGGGGGATGGGGTCCCCAGGGCCTAAAAATAGGAAAAAGGAAGGGGGGGCCACACAGCCCCCCTTCAGGGGGGGAAGAAAAAAAAACGATCGGGCCCGCAGGCCTTGCCCCCTTCCTTCACCACTCTGCAAACGCGCCCTGGCGCGTTTGCAGAGGGGGAACGAATCCCCTTGAATACTGGGGGTCTCTAGGGGCCAACTAGCCCACCAGGAACCTCCAGTATGCGCCAGGGGCTGCCTTGCAGAGAGGTGTACAGAGGCCACGCCCCTTTTACAGCTCTCTGCAACGCAGCTCTGTGGCGCTTTTGGAGGAACATGGTGGGCTAGTTGGACTCCAGGGACCCTCAGGATTCAAGGGGAGTTAATCCCCCGACTTAAAACGCGCCACGGGGCGCGTTTGCACAGTGGTGAAGGGAGGGGGCCGGGCTTCAGGTGACATGTGTGCAAACAGGCCCCGTGGCGCGTTTTAAGATGGGGAATTAAATCCTCTTCAATCCTGAGGGTCCCTGGGGGCCAACTAGCCCAACAGGTACGTCCAGAAAGCAATACGTAACCGAACGAAGCACACTGATTG
>CAWUFW010015891.1:330000-336411 GCA_963921515.1 Calotriton arnoldi | reverse complement strand
TTTCTGTAAAGTTTGAATATGTTTAATATATATAGGGAAAGGCATATTGAAGAATGAGTGGGTGTATAAGTGTCTGAATGGATGATTTAGTACGTGAGTGACTGACTCTACAAGTGAGTGATTAAATGTATCTTACTGAATGCATGGGTTAGTGACTAAACTGTGTGAATGTCTGTATCCGTCTGTCTGTTGGTTTGTAAGCGGCTGCATGGCTTTCTGAATAGCTACATGAGTGTCTACATGGGTTATTGATTGGTTGTCTGAGTATCTGTATGGGTGCCTGAGTGTTTGTGTGGGTGGGGTGTGTGTGGCTGTGCATAGATGTGTGAGTTGGTGATTCACTGGGTGCATGGTTTCAAGAGTGCATCTGTGATGGACTGTATGGGTGGCTGAGTGTGTGTATGGGTGTGTTAGTGATTGAATGTATATCTCAGTGGTACATGTGTGAGTAACTACATATGTGAAAGGCAGTATATATGTGTGTTGGAGTATATAAATGGCTATAAGTGAGAGTGTGTGATTGTGAGAGTGGCTGTATGGATGAGTGTGTACTTGTATCAGTGATTGTATAAGAGCGTAAGAATGTGCTAGTATTTGTATGAGTAAGTGAGCTGGTGTGTGTATAACTGTATAGGTGAGTAAATGGGTGATTGATTAAGTTTTTTGCATGACTGACTAGGTGTGTGAGTACCTCTATGGATGAGTGGCGGTGTGTGAGTGTTTATATAGGTGTATGAGTGCATATGATAGTCCTGTACTGAGTGACTAAGTATGAGTGACTGTACGGGTGAGTGAGTGGATGTGTGTGTAGACCTAAGAATCAGTGAGTGGGTATGTAGTTTTTGGTGTTGGAGTGTCTATGGTTTTGAGAATGGCAGTCTGTAATTTAGAGTGGGTGTATCAAAAGTTATATTAGGGTGTGAGAAGATGCATGAAATTATCACATGGATGATGTCATCAGTGATGTCATTTGAGATGTCATCAGTGATGTCATCAGTGATGTCACTGACCATGTCATGAGTGATGTAATATGTGACGTCATCAGCAGTGCATTGCGGGGCGCGAGTTATAGTTAGCTGAACTAACTATAACGGGGGAATTTTACGGGTTTTGTACGAGTGCAATGTCCAACTAACTATAACTGTCCCTAAAACCTATGGTTTTTTCAGTGAATTTCAAAGGTTTTTTAAATGCTAATTTGTAACTATAACGTCCCTGAAACCTATGGTTTTTTCAGTGAATTTCAAAGGTTTTTTAAATGCTAATTTGTAACTATAACATGTCTGAAACCTACAGTTTTTTCAGTGAATTTCAAAGGTTTTGTAAATGACAATTTTTAAATGTATTAATTGTTATATACATTTTTTTCATACTGATTTCCAAATTTTTTAGAAACAATTTTTTTTTACATATTTTATTTTTTAAATTACATTGTAATTACATTATACATTACATTACAAAAAATACTTTCTCAGAATGAATTACTTTAGTTTAAATACTTTGCACATAGGCAATAGACTTTTAAGTACAGTAGTTACAGTTGTTGCAATGGGCAACACATTTTCAAACACAATGCAACATTCAGCTCAATGTGAATTTCTAGTTAAATGCAATTAGTTACTTTATGGATTACTTTTCTAACCACAGGACTGGATCCTAGATTCAGTCCTGGGACATCTCCTGTAAACAGTTGAGTAAAAGCGTTTTGGTTACAGTAGTGATTTTTAAGGAATATTATTGTATTTTAAAAGTTGACACTTAGAAACTTTTTCTCATAGAATCACCAATGTTATCCTATGGAAGGAAATTCACTTAGCAGGTAAAAACTGTTATCGTTACTTTTTCTTACTCAGTGTTGGATCCTGGATCCAGCACTGGTGCATCTCCTGTAAACAGTTGAAAGAATGCGTTTAAGTCATACAGGCGATTTTTAAGGAATATTTGTAGTTTGTGAAAATCGACACAAAGTTTTCTGCTGAAAACCAGACAATGGATTCCTATGGAAGAAAATATAAGTTACTGGTAAGTACGGTTAAAATTACTTTTCAGGGTCAGTGCTGGGCTAAAAGATGCAGCACTGGGTTCTCTCCTGATAACAGGTGAGTAAAGTGGAATTCGTACTTTGGTTGATTTTAGAGGAATATTATAAAGTTCCAAAACTCCACACTTAGAAGAATTTCCAAGTGAAACCAGTCAATGTTAGCCTATGGAAGGAAATTCAAGTTACTGGTAAGTACGGTTAAAATTACTTTTCAGGACCAGTACTGGGCTGAAAGATGCAGCACTGAGGTCTCTCCTGATAACAGGTGAGTAAATCAGAATTCGGATTTCGGCTGATTTTAGAGGAATATTTGTATGTTTCAAAAATCAACACTTAGAAACTTTTTCAGCAAAAAGCAGGCAATGATATCCTATGGAAGGAAATTCAAGTTACCGGTAAGTACGGTTAAAATTACTTTTGAGGATCAGTACTGGGCTGAAAGATGCAGCACTGAGGTCTCTCCTGATAACAGGTGAGTAAATCGGAATTCGTATTTCGGCTGATTTTAGAGGAATATTTTAAAGTTCCAAAACTCCACACTTGTTTGCGCACATGTCACCTGAGGCCCCGCCCCCTCCTTTCACCACTGTGCAAACGCGCCCCGTGGCGCGTTTTAAGTTGGGGGATTAGGTCACCTTGAATCCTGAGGGTCCCTGGGGCCCAACTAGCCCACCAGGTACTTCCAGTAAGCACCACAGGCCTGCGTTGCAATGCCTGTAACAAATTGTGCAGTTGTGTTTAGATAGTGTAGGGGGTCGTGCTGGGGGTAGTGTTTTAGGGTTTAGGGTAGTGCAGTGGTGTTTGTGTAGTGTAGGGGGTCATGCTGGGGGTAGTGTTTTAGGGTTTAGGGTAGTGCAGTGGTGTTTGGGTAGTGTAGGGGGTACTGCTGGGGGTAGTGTTTTAGGGTTTAGGGTAGTGCAATGGTGTTTGGATAGTGCAGGGGGTACTGCTGGGGGTAGTGTTTTAGGGTTTAGGGTAGTGCAGTGGTGTTTGGGTAGTGTAGGGGGTACTGCTGGGGGTATTGTTTTAGGGTTTAGGGTAGTGCAGTGGTGTTTGTGTAGTGTAGGGGGTAGTGTTTTAGGGTTTATGGTAGTGCAGTGGTGTTTGTGTAGTGTAGGGGGTCGTGCTGGGGGTAGTGTTTTAGGGTTTAGGGTAGTGCAGTGGTGTTTGTGTAGTGTAGGAGGTCGTGTTTTAGGGTTTAGGGTAGTGCAGTGGTGTTCGGGCAGTGTAGGGGGTCATGCTGGGGATGGTGTTTCAGGGTTTAGGGCAGTGCAGTGGTGTTCGGGCAGTGTAGGGGGTCTTGCTGGGGGTGGTGTTTCAGGGTTTAGGGCAGTGGTGTTCGGGTAGTGAAGGGGGTCATCCGGGGGTAGTGTTTCAGGGTTTAGGGCAGTGCAGTAGTGTTTGGGTAGTGTAGGGGGTCATGCTGGGGGGAGTGTTTGAGGGTTTAGGGCAGTGCAGTTGTGTTCGGGTAGTGTAGGGGGTCGTGCTGGGGGAGTATTTTAGGGTTTAGGGTAGTGCAGTGGTGTTCGGGTAGTGTAGGGGGTCGTGCTGGGGGTTGAGTTTCAGGGTTTAGGGCAGTGCAGTGGTGTTCGGGCAGTGTAGGGGGTCATGCTGGGGCTGGTGTTTCAAGGTTTAGGGCAGTGCAGTGGTTTTCAGGCAGTGTAGGCCGTCGTGCTGGGGGTGGTGTTTCAGGGTTTAGGGCAGTGCAGTGGTGTTTGGGCAGTGTAGGGGGTCTTGCTGGGGGTAGTGTTTCAGGGTTTAGGGCAGTGCAGTGGTGTTCGTGCAATGTAGGGGGTCGTGCTGGGGATGGTGTTTCAGGGTTTAGGGCAGTGTAGTAGTTTCGGGCAGTGTAGGGGGTCGTGCAGGGGGTGGTGTTTCAGGGTTTAGGGCAGTGCAGTGGTGTTCGGGCAGTGTAGGGTGTCGTGCTGGGGGTGGTGTTTCAGGGTTTAGGGCAGTGCAGTGGTGTTCGGGCAGTGTAGGGGGTCATGCTGGGGCTGGTGTTTCAGGGTTTAGGGCAGTGCAGTGGTTTTCAGGCAGTGTAGGGGGTCTTGCTGGGGGTGAAGTTTCAGGGTTTAGGGCAGTGCAGTGGTGTTTGGGCAGTGTAGGGGGTCTTGCTGGGGGTAGTGTTTCAGGGTTTAGGGCAGTGCAGTGGTGTTCGTGCAATGTAGGGGGTCGTGCTGGGGATGGTGTTTCAGGGTTTAGGGCAGTGCAGTAGTTTGGGGCAGTGTTGGGGGTCGTGCAGGGGGTGGTGTTTCAGGGTTTAGGGCAGTGCAGTGGTGTTCGGGCAGTGTAGGGTGTCGTGCTGGGGGTGGTGTTTCAGGGTTTAGGGCAGTGCAGGGGTGTTCGGGCAGTGTAGGGGGTTGTGCACAGGGTGGTGTTTCAGGGTTTAGGGCAGTGCAGTGGTGTTCAGGCAGTGTAGTGGGTCGTGCTGGGGCTGGTGTTTCAGGGTTTAGGGCAGTGCGGTGGTGTTCGGGCAGTGTAGGGGGTCGTGCTGGGGCTGGTGTTTCAGGGTTTAGGGCAGTGCAGTTGTGTTCGGGCAGTGTAGGGGGTCGTGCTGGGGCTGGTGTTTCATGGTTTAGGGCAGTGCAGTGGTGTTCGGGCAGTGTAGGGGGTCGTGCTGGGGCTGGTGTTTCAGGGTTTAGGGCAGTGCAGTGGTGTTCGGGCAGTGTAGGTGGTCGTGCTGGGGCTGGTGTTTCAGGGTTTAGGGCAGTGCAGTGGTGTTCGGGCATTGTAGGGGGTCGTGCTGGGGCTGGTGTTTCAGGGTTTAGGGCAGTGCAGTGGTGCTCGGGCAGTGTAGGGGGTCGTGCTGGGGTGGTGTTTCTGGGTTTAGGGTAGTGCAGTGGTGTTCGGGCAGTGTAGGGGGTCATGCTGGGGCTGGTGTTTCAGGGTTTAGGGCAGTGCAGTGGTGCTCGGGCAGTGTAGGGGGTCGTGCTAGGGGTGGTGTTTCAGGGTTTAGGGCAGTGGTGTTCGGGCAGTGTAGGGGGTCTTGCTGGGGGTGATGTTTCAGGGTTTAGGGCAGTGCAGTGGTGTTCGGGCAGTGTAGGGGGTCGTGCTGGGGGTGGTGTTTCAGGGTTTAGGGCACTGCAGTGGTGTTCGAACAGTGTAGGGGGTCGTGCAGGGGCTGGTGTTTCAAGGTTTAGGGCAGTGCAGTGGTGTTCGGGCAGTGTAGGGGGTTGTGCTGGGGGTAGTGTTTTAGGGTTTAGGGTAGTGCATTGGTGCTTGTGTAGTGTAGGGGGTCGTGCTGGGGGTAGTGTTTTAGGGTTTAGGGTAGTGCAGTGGTGTTTGTGCAGTGTAGGGGGTCATGTTTTAGGTTAGTGCAGTGGTGTTTGGGTAGTGTAGGGGGTCGTGCTGGGGGTATTGTTTTAGGATTTAGGTTAGTGCAGTGGTGTTTGGTTAGTGTAGGGGATCGTGCTGGGGGTAGTGTTTTAGGGTTTAGGGTAGTGCAGTGGTGTTTGTGTAGTGTAGGGGGTCGTGCTGGGGGTAGTGTTTTAGGGTTTAGGGTAGTGCAGTGGTGCTTGTGTAGTGTAGGGGGTCGTGTTGGGGGTAGTGTTTTAGGGTTTAGGGTAGTGCAGTGGTGTTTGTGTAGTGTAGTGGGTCATGTTTTAGGGTAGTGCAGTGATGTTTGGGTAATGTAGGGGGTCGTGCTGGGGGTAGTGTTTTAGGATTTAGGTTAGTGCAGTGGTGTTTGGGTAGTGTAGGGGGTCGTGCTGGGGGTAGTGTTTTAGGGTTTAGGGTAGTGCAGTGGTGTTTGTGTAGTGTAGGGGGTCATGCTGGGGGTAGTGTTTTAGTGTTTAGGATAGTGCAGTGGTGCTTGTGTAGTGTAGGGGGTCGTGCTGGGGGTAGTGTTTTAGCGTTTAGGGTAGTGCAGTGGTGTTTTTGTAGTGTAGGAGGTCATGTTTTAAGATGCAACACTCCAATACCTGACCAGTCTGCACTACATAAAACTGCAAAAAAACTAAAAATAAAAAGTGTTTTGCACACTTTTGTCATTGGGCTATATGTGGGCTACATCTGGGTAATATTTGTGCTACATTTGGGCTCTTTTTTCTCTGGTGGCCATCTTGGAAGACCTTTGTTATGAAGTTTCCTAATTTCCTCATTTACTGCAGTCTCCTCAGTAGGAAATGCTTTCAGTTTTTTACTTTGATTCCATCAAGAAGGCATTCAGATGTGTCTCACATTTGCCATAAATTCAGAATGTTAGCACTCTAGTTGCTCATTAGATCACTGTAGTAAAGCTACTGCTCACTAGGGAGTTAACTGGAAGTCTGCTGCTGGTATTGAAAGTGATTGTTTCAGTCTGCATGTCAGAATTTTCTAATGAAGTAGAAGAGGATTTGAGATCTCACTTAAAACATGCCCTCATTTTT
>CAWUFW010015891.1:317500-325000 GCA_963921515.1 Calotriton arnoldi | reverse complement strand
ACTTTATAATATTCCTCTAAAATCAGCCGAAATACGAATTCCGATTTACTCACCTGTTATCAGGAGAGACCTCAGTGCTGCATCTTTCAGCCCAGTACTGATACCGAAAAGTAATTTTAACCGTACTTACCAGTAACTTGAATTTCCTTCCATAGGATATCATTGTCTGCTTTTTGCTGAAAAAGTTTGTGTCGATTTTTGAAACATACAAATATTCCTCTAAAATCAGCCGAACTACTAATTCCGATTTACTCACCTGTTATCAGGAGAGACCTCAGTGCTGCATCTTTCAGCCCAGTACTGATCCTGAAAAGTAATTTTAACCGTACTTACCAGTAATTTGAATTTCCTTCCATAGGATATCATTGTCTGATTTTTGCTGAAAAAATGTGTCGATTTTTGAAACATACAAATATTCCTCTAAAATCAGCCGAAATACGAATTCCGATTTACTCACCTGTTATCAGGAGAGACCTCAGTGCTGCATCTTTCAGCCCAGTACTCATCCTGAAAAGTAATTTTAACCGTACTTACCAGTAACTTGAATTTCCTTCCATAGGATATCATTCACTGGTTTCACTTGGAAATTCTTCCAAGTGTCGATTTTTGAAACATACAAATATTCCTCTAAAATCAGCCAAAATACGAATTCCGATTTACTCACCTGTTATCAGGAGAGACCTCAGTGCTGCATCTTTCAGCCCAGTACTGATCCTGAAAAGTAATTTTAACCGTACTTACCAGTAACTTATATTTCCTTCCATAGGAATCCATTGTCTGGTTTTCAGCTGAAAAGTTTCAAAGTGTTGATTTTCACAAACTACAAATATTCCTTAAAAATCGCCTGTATGACTTAAACGCATTCTTTCAACTGTTTACAGGAGATGCACCAGTGCTGGATACAGGATCCACCACTGAGTAAGAAAAAGTAACGATAACACTACTTACCTGCTAAGTGAATTTCCTCCCATATGATAACATTGGTGATTCTATGTGAAAAAGTTTCTAAGTGTCAACTTTTAAAATACAATAATATTCCTTAAAAATCACTACTGTAACCAAAACGCTTTTACTCAACTGTTTACAGGAGATGTCCCAGGACTGAATCTAGGATCCAGTCCTGTGGTTAGTAAAGTAATCCATAAAGTAACTAATTGCATTTAACTAGAAATTCACATTGAGCTCAATGTTGCATTGTGTTTGAAATTGTGTTGCCCATTGCAACAACTGTAACTACTATACTTAAAAGTCTATTGCCTATTTGCAAAGTATTTAAACTAAAGTAATTCATTCTGAGAAAGTATATTTTGTAATGTAATGTATAATGTAATTACAATGTAATTTAAAAAATAAAATATGTAAAAATAAATAGTTTAAAAAAATGTAGTAAATCAGTATCAAAAAAATAAATATAACAATTAATACATTTAAAAATTGTCATTTACAAAACCTTTGAAATTCACTGAAAAAAACCATAGGTTTCAGACATGTTATAGTTAGGAATTAGCATTTAAAAAACCTTTGAAATTCACTGAAAAAACCATAGGTTTCAGACACGTTATAGTTAGAAATTAGCATTTAAAAAACCTTTGAAATTCACTTAAAAAACCATAGGTTTTAGGGACAGTTATAGTTAGTTGGACATTTCACTCGTACAAAACCATAGAAATTCCCCCGTTATAGTTAGTTCAGCTAACTATAACTCGCGCCCGCAATGCACTGCTGATGACGTCACATATTACATCACTCATGACATGGTCAGTGACATCACTGATGACATCTCAAATGACATCACTGATGACATCACTGATGACATCATCCACGTGATAATCTGATGCACCTCCTCGCACCCTGATATAACCTTTGATACACCCACTCTAAATTACAGACTGCCATTCGCAAAACCATAGACACTCCAACACCAATAACTACATACCCACTCACTGATTCTTAGGTCTACACACACATCCACTCACTCACCCGTACAGTCACTCATACTTACGGTCACTCAGTACAGGACTATCATATGCACTCATACTCCTATATAGACACTCAAACACCGCCACTCATCCATAGAGGTACTCACACACCTAGTCAGTCATGCAAATAATTAAACACACTGCCATTTACTCACCTATACAGTTATACACACACCAGCTCACTTACTCATACAAATACTAGCACATTCTTACGCTCTTATACAATCACTGATACAAGCACACACTCATCCATACAGTCACTCTCACAATCACACACTCTTGCTTATAGCTATTTATATACTCCAACACACATATATACTGCCTTTCACATATGTAGTTACTCACACATGTACCACTGGGACATACATTCACTCACAAACACACTCTTACACACACTTACCCACCCTAACAGTCTATCACAGATGCACTCTTGAAACCATCCACCCAGTGAATCACCCACTCACACATCTATGCACAGAGTCGCACACACCCCACCCACACAAACACTCAGTCACCCATACAGATACTCAGACAACTAATCAATAACTCATATAGACACTCATGTAGCTATTCACAAACCCATGCAGCCACTTACACAGCAATAGACAGACGGATACAGACATTCACCCAGTTTAGTCACTAACCCATGCATTCAGTAAGATACGTTTAATCACTCACTTATAGAGTTAGTCACGCACCTACTAAATCATCCATACAGACACTTATACACCCACTCATTCTTCAATACGCCTTTCCCTATATATATTAAACATATTTAAACTTTACAGAAACACACAGTCACTGGATGATGTCATCAGTGATGTCATTTGAGATGTCATCAGTGATGTCATCAGTGATGTCACTGACCATGTCATGAGTGATGTAATATGTGACGTCATCAGCAGTGCATTGTGGGGCGCGAGTTATAGTTAGCTGAACTAACTATAACGGGGAATTTCTATGGTTTTGTACGAGTGAAATGTCCAACTAACTATAACTGTCCCTAAAACCTATGGTTTTTTAAGTGAATATATATATATATATATATATATATATATATATATATAACAAAGAACAAAAGTTATTCGCGTTACTTCTGCCAACAAATGGCGGCGGGCTCCGGCAAGGACGCGATCCTTTTCACCTCAAGACACCAATCTTACACGTTCATGCAACAGATTGCGCCGAGCCCAGTATCCAATTTAAACGTGGTTTATTTCTTCACAATGATAAACAAACGCCCAACGCGTTTCGGAACAGCCGTTCCTTTCTCACGGGTTAATAGACATTCGTTTTCACCCATTACATGTAGTGCACCGAACATATAAACATAGGACTACTTGATAACTTTCAAGTTCATGGTAAAAACGGCATCCATTTTGGAATGGTATTATACATGAATATACATATATGTTAATCTGTTAAACAAATTAAATATAACAGATGCAGAAAGCAGTACATAAATAATACTATTCATTCTCTTGCATTATAACACTGTAATTATACATGAGGAGTTACAAATTCTCATTTAATTTGGAAAGCCAATAATGCCTCAATGGGCTTCAAAAACATAGTTTATAATTGTAATTCTGCCCCAGTGGGCCATAATTCTCATTTGTCATTACATGATATCACAAACGAAATTCCTATATTTTCCAATTCTGCCCAAGTGGGCAAAGAATACATAATTTGGCTTACAAACAAATCTTAAAAAACTCAATTCAATCTCCTATTTTCATGAATATATAAAACACCCAAAATTAATAACACATGCATCAACCTCCATAGATAGCACGTAATTCCCTTCTTCTATACATGAAGTTATCGTCGTCTCCTAAAAGATAAAATTGATATGCACTGATCAAAATTGATCCTACTCTTTTCTTTAAAAACAAATATCATACATGAGAGACAATTAAGACAGTTAACACTATAAGTGCAGCTTCATTTTATTAGAAAAAGTTATTCTTGATTTAACCTAGGTGGACCGCTAATTCCTCATCCTTGTTCATACCCTCTGGATGCATCGTACCATACTTAATAATCATTCTCGATTCCAACCTCCTTAACTCTCGGATCCTGTTCCCTCCCCTCTCTGATAGTGGTATCCTATCTAGGGCACAATATCGGAGTAAACCAGCATTCTTGTTATGGCATTCTTTAAAATGCCGGGCTATGGGATATTGTCTATCCTCATTGGTAATTGCCCGCATATGTTCCAATATACGTCTCTTTACCTGATGAATGGTACTGCCAATATACACTAACTGGCATGGACAGATGAGGGCATATACGCAAAAATCTGATTTACAACTTAGATATTTCGAAATCACAAATGGTTTTTGTGCTATCGAGAGTTTCACCTGCTTACAGTTGATACTATTACGGCATGCTTTGCATGCTTTGCAAGTGTAAAAACCTTGCACTTTGAAATGGGAATTCATCTCAACAGGTAACAAGCTTTTACATAACATATCTTTTAATGCTGGGCATCTCCGAAATGTCATGCTGGGATTCTCACCTACGCATTTTGCTAAAGTCTCATCCGTACCTAGTACATTCCAGAATTTTTCAGACATTTGCGTACCTCACCTGCCTGATTGCTGAATGTCGTGATAAATCTAAGGAATCTCCCTCCTCCTTCTCATCAGTTTTAGCTTTTAACAGCTCATCCCTCTCTACTCTTTTCACTTTTTCACACGCTCTCTTGATAACTTTCTGCGAATAACCTCTTTCAGCAAATCTTATCTTCATGTTGTCCATTTCCTCTAAAAATGCTGGATCAGAACTACAGTTCCGACGTGCCCTCAATAGCTCCCCATATGGTATACTATTAATGAGGTTAACTGGATGGCAACTATCAGCGTGTAACAGACTGTTACCGGCTGTATTCTTCCGGTACAGTTTACTTTCTAATCGATTCCCATGTACCTGTACTTTCACATCTAGGAATTCGATAGTGTTCCTGTCCATTGAACATGTGAATTTTAAATTCAAATTATTGCTGTTAAGGGAATCAACAAAATCATAAGCTTCATTCTCATCCCCTCTCCAAACACAGAATATATCGTCTATATACCTCACCCAGAGGACGACATGGGCACTGAAGGCTACGATGTTATTAGCCACCTGCTCCTCCCACCAGCCTAGGTATAGACCCGCATAGCTGGGGGCGAAGCAAGTTCCCATCGCCGTCCCCTGGGCCTGGCAATAGATAGCGTGATCAAAAATGAAGGAATTGTTAGTGAGACAGATGAACATCATATTGAGTAACATCTCAGTGTGCATCAGATAACATAGTGGACGACTTTTTAGATAATAACGGCAGGCTTCCAATCCCAGCTCATGGGGTATACATGTATATCAACTGTTCACGTCAAGTGTTAGCAATAACATTCCTTGTTCCCAATCAACTTTCTCAATTTGTCTCAAAAATCTCCTGTGTCCTGCACATAGGAAGGCAACGATTGAACATATGGTCTTAAAAAATAATCTATGTACTTTGAAGTATTTTCGTACATGCTTCCTATCGAAGAGACAATAGGCCTGCCTGGAGGATTACTTTTGTCCTTATGAACCTTAGGCAGTAAGTACATTGCAGATAATTTAGGAAATTCACAATTTAGAAATTTAAACTCATCGATAGATAACAGTTTTTCATTTTTCCATTTCACAACATGTTCTCTATACTTCTCATTACTGGCCTCATAGGTTTTTCTATCACTTTTTGCATAGCTTGCTTCATCACTTAATTGTTTTTTACCCTCATCCAAATACATTTTCAGAGGCCAAACAACTACATTGCCTCCCTTGTCAGATTTTTTAATGACTAGGTCTTTATTATTCTGTAGTTCTTTAATAGCTGCACACTGGCCTGAGGTGAGGTTACTAAAGAAATGTACTCTCCGTTTTGCTAGTTTTTTAAATTCCCTTTGGACCCCCTTCTCAAATACCTCAATAGCTTCATTATGTATTTGTGGTAAAAAGATCGATTTGGGTTTAAACCCACTCGAACTAGCTTGATCAATGGTAATATCCTCTTGGGCTAGACTTATTAATGGATCATCTACCCAATTATCATCTCCACCCAATTCTCTAAGCATATGCAAGGTGTCAATATCCTCAATAGCTAGGTTAGAGTCTGTACCCTGATCTTTAGGTGCTGTTTGTTTTTGTCTATGTTCATGCCATTTCTTGAGTTTCAGTTTACGAGTAAAATAAAACAAATCATGTCCTATGTTTATGTTTATATGTTCGGTGCACTACATGTAATGGGTGAAAACGAATGTCTATTGACCCGTGAGAAAGGAACGGCTGTTCCGAAACGCGTCGGGCGTTTGTTTATCATTGTGAAGAAATAAACCACGTTTAAATTGGATACTGGGCTCGGCGCAATCTGTTGCATGAACGTGTAAGATTGGTGTCTTGTCTTGATATATACAGAGGTTTATATTGAAAATAACAAGATGGAGACTAAGTTATTTAGAAAAAGCACCGCTGGCAACACAATCTTACACGCAGGCAGTGCACACCCGGCACATTTGATAACAAGCATACCGTATGGGGAGATGCTTCGCCTTAGGAGGGTGTGCAGCAATGATTTGGAGCTAATAGCAGCACAGCAGGCCAGTAAGCACAGGTTTTTAGAGAGAGGCTACACAGAAAACATCATTGATGCTGCTATAAACAAGTCTATGAAAAGTAGCCGATGTGAGCTCCTTGAAAAATATAGGACAGATGGAGCTGTAGTGTCAGAAACCAGTGTAATGAACTTGGACCAGAAAGTTACCCCATCTAGCACATTCAGAATCATTATGGGCTATAGTAAACAGCATTCTGACCTATATAAAATTATCAATCGTAGTTGGCCTATTATACTAAATGATCCAGTTATAGGTCCAACATTGCCACGTAAGGCCTCTATTACGTTTAGCAAGGCGCCCTCTATGAAGGACTGCCTGGTCAACACTAGCCCCGAGACTATTGAAAAACGACATGGCTTCAAACAAACAGTGGCTTCTATAAATGCAAAACATGTAAATCCTGCACGCATGGTATCAATATGAAGACCTACAAGGATGCTTTCAGCAATAAGGAACATCAAATCAGTAAAGTGTTAACCTGTAAAACCGAATTTGCAATATATGTACTTATATGCCCTTGTGGACTCAAATACGTTGGTAGCACCAAACTTGCGGTGCATAAGCGCATACTACAGCATCTTCGGGCGATAGCCAACCAGGATAACACCTATCCGGTAGCTAGGCATTTTAAGGAGTTACATCACAGCAACAACCAAGGTTTAAAGTACTTTGTTATTGATGCAGTGGCTGCAAGCAGAAGAGGCGGGGATAGGGAGTCCAAGCTTCGCAAGTTGGAAACCAGATATATTCTCCAGCTCGATACCAAGAATCCTGGTGGGCTTAATGTTACGGAGGATTTACATACATGTTTGGCGTGAGAATTGATAAACAGATAGATATATTTAAAGAGGGAAAACGGATACTGTCTTTTTAAAGGA